>JAODAL010058883.1:0-21827 GCA_025379985.1 Phyllomedusa bahiana | reverse complement strand
ATATTTTTCCCAAAAACGGTGACTCCGGGAATCATCAGCACTTCTGTCTGACCAATACTTATGAATGGTCGGGACAGATGGGGTGAAAAAATAGTGCCAATCAGGCCAACTTCAAAGTTTTAAAAAAATTTTAGCGCAACACTTTTTGAATCCTTTTTGGTGCTTTAATTGTGTCTAAAAGTGCCGTGAAGCACAACCCTAACAGACGTAACACTGAAATTACTGGGTTAAAGGGGGATTTTGGATTGGGTTCGGATCCATGTTGGTTCCGCAAATCGACCCCAAAAACAACATCGATGGGATCTTAAAAACAATCCAACACTCCCCACATGCACGTATTTTTGGATTTTGGAGGGGCAGCAGGACCACCCGTAGTTTAACCCCAAAGGCCCCGGCATTTTTTTTTTTTTTGACATTTTTGTTTTTTCCTCCCGCCTTCCCGACCATAATTTTTTTTTTTTTTTCCCCCTACAAAGACACATGAGGAAACCGCAAAAATTTAAAGTGGGAAAAATTGTAAAAAAAATGTTTTTTCCCATGTTTGGGGGGGTTTTGTTTTTAAACGGTGTTCAATCTTCGTCATACAATGTGTTATCTGTTTTTTCGGGTTTGATACGCACCCGCAATACCAAACATGGGGGTTCCCCATTATTTTGGTACCGAAAAAAAAATCCAAATTTTTTCTTTTTTTGAAATTCCCCCGTGGCGCAGTTTGTGGCCCAATAACTTTTTGTACTAAACCAACGGACTTTCGTGGGGGGGCTTTTTTTTGGGGTGGTGACTCTTTACGCTAAACTTTTGGAATGCATGGACTTTTTACCCTTTTTATTCCATTTTTTTTAAATGACATAAAAGCCAAAAAATGCAATTTTGGTTTTTGGAATTTTTTTTTCTACGGGGTTCAGCCAGGGTAAAATTATGGGTTTTATTTTAAGATCGACTTTTCATGCGGGGGATACCAAAAATGTGTAACTTTTTTATTTTTTTATTTTTTTTTTATTTTTTAAAAATGGTGAAAGGGGGGTGATTTGAACTTTTAAACCTTTTTTTTTTGTACTGTAAAACTTTATTTATTTATTTTTTTTACTTTAACATTGAGGCCACCTATGGTGCTTGACCACTAGGTGGCGGGATTGTCAATACAGTCTAATGCATTGCCTATGCAATGCATTAGACTGTACCAAGATGGCGGTTTCCCCACTTCCTGTCTGCGGACGGAAGTGGGGCAAACCAGGACATGGAAGTGACAGGAGCCTTCCCAAGGCTCCCCGCTGCCATGTCCGGGGGTCGGATCGTTGCAGCTATGCTGCGACGGTGCCGATCACCCTCATGATCGGTGCGGGGCACCGATCTTAATTCATTCAGACGCCGCGGCCATCTTTGCCGCGGTGTCTGACGGGTTAAACAGCGCGGTTGGGCGACGCTGTAACGGCTGCGGAGCGATCCCCCTGCAAAGCCCCTTATGGACCGTGGGATGTACTCATACGTCCAGGGTCCTTAAGGGGTTAAAATAGGGCGTCTGCTGCGTCTTTCGGACCAAGAATTGACATGTCAATTCTTGGGACGGATCCGAAAGACGCAATGAGATACGTATCATTCAATCACTCATCTGAACACCGATGTGTTTCAAGTTAAAAGCAATGTAAAATCACACTGCCCATTGTTAGATGCATGTTTGAGTCCGTTTAGGGTCCGACAGATGGATCCAAACACATCTAAAAGCGTATGTAACACGGAGTCAACTGAACATACCCCAAGGCTATGTTCACACGACGTATTGCGGCGCGTACAGTACGCGCCACAGTGCATCGTATGTTTCGGGAGCTCGCGCTAATATGCGAGCAATCCCGCGGCGCAGGGGGGGCGGCAGCCCGCCAGCCCCATTGACATTCATTACTCGCGGCCCGTATTCGCCGCAAGTAATTGACATGTCACTTATCAATATGATCATATTGTAGGAGCGGGGAGAGGAGGCGTTCTCTATGAGAACTATGGATTACCGTAATTTCGGCGGGCATCTCACCCTTATTAGAGTGAAATGCGTGCCGAAATTACCCCGTGTACATACCCGAAGACACAACTCTATCGAGTTTTTTACATGCTTGAAAATCATGACATACGTTGGATGTTGGGTCACTAAAGGGTTTCGTTTCTGAATATTTAGCAGCAATTCTCCATGTAGTTGTTGATGCATCTATGAGCTAAATTGAGCTTTTACTACAATCTGTAGCATAAAACTAGGGCACAGTACAGTAATATCAGTATAAAGTGTCCCAATGTTTTACATCTATTATACCTACATATCATTTTGTATGAGGAAGCGTGTTTTGTAAAATGACTAATGATCATCGGTAGACTAACACTTGGGCCTCTGGGCAATAAGGGTTATGGATCTTTATAGTCCGCAAAAAAGTCTTTTTTATTTTTAAAATACTCTTTAAATTTTTAGTTAAAGGGGTTGTCTCACTAGAAGGATCGCTGCTTTTTATGTTAAAGATCTTGCAAAAACAAATCACTTTGCAATAAGTGTCCATTAACAGTGTCCTACCTATTCCTAGATATTCCCTCTTGTATGGGCTGCATCAGCTCCTCAGGTCGCTATAACTACAGACCTGTTCAATCTCTCCTGATAGGCTGCCAGCACTGGTTGCTATAGCTACAGGAAGCCAGTAAACACGCCCCTGAATTCAAAATGAAACCAAGAAAACAGGACTGAGGTAAGATGAATCAATGTAGTGAGACAACCCCCTTTAAGTACTTAAAAAACGGTGGAAAGATGATGAATTCGGTTTTCTCCACATTTAGTTTTAGGAAGGGAGGGAAAGAGGGGGGAAAATGGACGATCGACAGTCGGGGATCCAGGAGAGCAGAGAGTTAACATCTGGGCCGGGATGTGGAGTTGTGGTATGTTGAGCGAACTGTTCTAGAAAAGTTAAGTTTCTAGTAGAACTTATTTTTTTAGAGCTCAAACCGAAGCAAACATTTTACTGTTCGTTCAGGTAAAGTTCTAGTTGGACACGCCATTTTCAGTCTCGTTTTCAGCGGCTTTTTGCACTTTTGGCGGCCATCCAATCAGTGTAGAGCACAGAGGAGTGTCAAAAACATCATCGCTGAGGTGTAGGGCTCTCATTGGCTGATAAAAACATATGACCATGTTATATAAATTGTAACGAGCCAGAGTAGTGGATCCACTGGACCGCAGCAAGCGGTGGTACAGGCCACACCAGGGAGCGGAGTCTAAGTGGGTCCCGGTTTTCACCAGAGCCCGCCGCAAAGCGGGATGGACTTGCCGCAGCGGGATTCCACCAGGTCGCTACCCCTGATGTGACAGCGGCCGAGGTGCAATGCGGTACAGAAATGGTAGACGAAGTCAGAGTCAGGCTAGAAGGTCGGGGCAGGCAGCGAAGGTTTGAGGTCAGAGGACGAGAGCAGACGGGACTGGTACACAGGAACGGCAAACTGGAGTATAAGGCTTCCTCGCATAGGTAAAGGGTGCTATGGATTCGGCAAGGAAGTTCCGGGGGTGGAGCCCTTATATAGGGTCAGCGGCCGGCAAAAGCAATTATTATTATTATTTTATTTTTAAATCATTTATTTTGGAGCCCTTGTTTCCAGGTGCTGTACATTTCAGGCGGGTACATAAATAAACATTTGGTCAAACAATTAGAAAGTGACAATAAGTGACTAACAACTGCTACAGAGGGAGAGAGGGCGCTGCCCGTGAGGGCTTACAGTCTACAAGGAAGGTGGGAAGAGACAGAAGGTGAGGGGCAGACATTTTTGTTGGGGGAGCAGTGCAACACGGTTAATGTTGGTTATAGGCCATCCTGAAGAGATGGGTTTTCAGGTTATGTTTGATGCTGGTGAGAGAGAGGGAGAGTCTGAGGTGTTGAGGCCCGTGAGTTCCAGAGTGTGGGGTGAAGCACAGAGAAGTCCTTTGGGGACTTTTTTGTGAGGAGGTGATAAAGAGGAGAGCAAGGAGAAGGTCCTGGAGAGCGGAGGTTGCATGAGAGTAAGTATTTAGAGATTAAGGCAGAGATATATGAAGGGGAGAGGTTATGGAGAGCTGTGTAGGTCAAAGTTGCTAGCTTGAACTGGATTCGCTGGGCAATGGGTAGCCAGTGAAGGGGTCGGCAGAGGGAGAGGGAGGGGAGTAGCGAGGAGAGAGTGAATCAGACGGCAGCAGAGTTAAGGATGGTTTGGGGGGGAACAAGAGTTTATGGCTGGAGGCCCCCAGAGGAGGGTGTTGCAGTAGTCGAGGCGGGAGATGACGAGGGCATGGAAAAAGCATTTTGTGCTTTCAGAGTTAAAAAATGAGCGGATTCGGGAGATATTATTTAGGGGGAGGCGGCAGGCAGAGGTGAGGGTTTGGATATGCGGTTTGAAGGACAGAATGGAGTCAAAGGTTATCCCAAGGCAGCGGACCTGTGGTGCTGGTGAGAGAGTACAGCCATTGACAGTGATAGAGAGATCAGGTGGAGGGATAGAGTGGGACGGTGGGAAGATGAGAGGAGAAGAAGGAGGATATGGACGAAAGACAGTCAGGGATCCGGGAGAGAAGAGAGGTGACATCTGGGCCGGAGTTGTAGAGTTGGGTGTCATCAACATATAGGTGGTATTGAAAGCCGTGTGATACTATGAGCTGACCCAGGCTGAGGGTGTAGATAGAGGGGATTAGTGGGCCCAGAACTGACCCCTGGGGGACACCAATGGAGAGAGGGCGGGGGAGAGGGCGAGAGGAGGAGGTAGTGCGAGAGTGTGAGACGCTGAATGTCCGATCGGTGAGGTACAAGGAGATCCAGGAGAGGGCCAGGTCCGTGATGCCGAGGGAGGAGAGGATGTGTAGGAGGAGTGAATGGTCGACAGTGTCAAAGACAGAGGACAGGTCTAAGAGGAGAAGCACGGAGTGGTGTCGTGAGGCTTTGGCAGTTACTAGGTCGTTGGTGACTTTGGTTAGGGCAATTTCTGTAGAGTGGTGAGGTCGGAAACCAGATTGTAGTGGGTCAAGAAGAGAGTTGGTGGATAGATGAGAGGACAGTTGAAGATAGACGTGCTGCTCAAGGAGTTTAGAGGCAAATAGAAGCAGTGAGATGGGGCGATAGTTGGACAGTGGGGAGGGGCAAGAGATGGTTTTTTAAGGATGGGGGTGATGGTAGCATGCTTAAAGGAGGAAGGGAAGATGCCAAGGTTAATATAGATTGAAGAGAGGGGTGAGGGCGGGGATGATAACAGCACTAAGGTCAGGGATGAGGTGGGATGGCAGTGGTCAAGACGCAGGGGGTGAGTTCGATTTGGACAGAAAAGAGGAAGCTTGTCAGGAGTGACCGAGAGAAGCAAGTTTAGGGGAATAGTGATAGCCAGGTGTAGAGTGGGCTGAGGGACACTGCAGGAATAGAGGTGGGCTGAGGGACACTGCAGGAAAAAGGGGTGGCTGAGGGACACTGCGGGAATAGAGGGGGGCTGAGGGGACTGAGCGGTGAAGCTTTGTCTGATGAGATTTATTATATTTTGGAAGTGAGTTGCAAAATCATCTGCTGAGAGGAGAGATGGGGGAGGCGGTGCTGGTGGACGCAGGAGAGAGTTGAAGGTGTCCCTTTAAAGGTGTCCCCGTGCCCTAAGAAGCGGGGCTGCGCGCACCGGCCGGCAGACAGACGTGGGGAAGCAGGAGGGCGGACTGGTAAGTGAATGCGCCTGAGGTAGCGGGTGCGCCCACGGCCTGACATGCGGACCGCGGCACCACTCGCCTCGGGCGCAGGGGTACGAGTGCACCTGCAGCCCGAACTGCTAGCTGCGGCGCTACTCGTGACAGAAATATTTCACTGTATTGCCTTGTGAACACCATTTCCAGCTCACTCTCTGTACTATATAGACTGCTCTTAGTTAGAAAGCATTTTCCTCTCTATAGACATCAATAGTTAGGGAGTTTGGTATTGCTGGCTGCATCTTTCCCAGACCCAGAAGCTGTTATTTGGCAACATTTGCAGGCTCACATAAAACTTAACTCTTATATACATGGATATATATTATACAGAGTGCTTGGATTTGCTAAATCATATTCACCAAAAGTTCAGTTTTTGCAGTTTTGGGGTTTAGTAATTGTTTAACATACCGTCTCCAAATCTCCTATGTGTCAAAGGGGTTTTTGGGCCCCCTCAGAATGCAGGGCCCCATAGCAGCTGCTACTGCTGCTCCTCCTATACTATTGCACTTCAACCATAAAAGGAATTATGAATTTTTGCATCTCAATTTTTTCTGTCACTCTTAGAGCCAAATTTTCCACGTATCCAGTTTACTGTTATGGATGGTAATTGCAGCTTCTCCTCACCTGTAATAGGGATAAAAATTTACCAAACATCTTTCCCATTGACTTTAATGGTTCGAGTTCTAAAATTTAAAAAATAGAGCCAAAAACATTAAAGTTCGAGGTTCTAGTGGGAACTAGAACTTTTTACTGCTCGCTCATCTCTGGGTTTTGTGTCATCATATATAGGTGGTAAATGAACGCCATGTATGCTATGAGCTGACCCAGGCCCTGAGTGTAGATAGAGAAGAGAGAGGACCCAGGACTGATCCTTGGGGGACACCAACAGAGAGAGGCCGGGGGGAGGAGGTGGAGCGAGAATGAGAGACGTTGAATATCTAATCAGTGAGGTAGGAGGAAATCCAGGAAAGGCCAAGTCCGTGATGCCAAGGATGAGAGGATTTGTAACAGGAGTGAGTGGTCGACAGTGTCAAAGGCAGAGGACAGGTCTAGGAAGAGAAGGACGGAGTAATGGTGTGAAGCTTTAGCAGTTGGTTAGGGCAGTTTCTCTAGAGTGGTGAGGTTGGAAACCAGATTGAAGTGGGTCAAGAAGACAGTTGGAGGAGAGGTGGGAGGACAGCTGAAGATAGACGTGCTGCTCGAGGATTTTTGAAAGAAAAAAGGAAAGCAGTGAGGTGGGGTAATATTTAAACAAAAGGGGACGGGTCAAAAGATGGTTTTTTAAAGGAGGGGGGGTTTGATGGCCCGCTTTTTTTGAAGGGGGAAGGGGAAGAGTCCCGGGGGGGGTTAGCGATGGGGTTTTGAAAAGGTGGGTGAGGGCTGGGATGATAACAGAAATAAGATCAGGGGGGAGGGGGGATGGCATTGGGAAAGTTTAAACAATTTTTTTGGAGGTTGGTTTTTGGATAGTAGGGGGAAAAGGGGTTATCGTGGTTAAGATTTGGGGAAGCGGGTAAGTGGGAAGGGGGCATTGGGGCAGATTTTAAAAAGTGGGTGCGGGGGGCCTGTGGGGAAAAAGCTTTTTGGGGATGAGATTGATCTTTTTGTTCAAAGGGGGAATGGAAAAGTAAATTTGCTTAAGGAAAAGAGGGGAAGGGAAAGGTTGTTTGGTGGGACAGAGGAGAGATTTGAAGGGTTGATTAGTTGTGCCCCGGGGTTGTGGGAAATATGGGGTTTGGTTTAAAGAAATCCTTTTTTGGAGGGGTTGGAGTGCAGATTTAAAAGTGTGGAGTGATTATTTTTTATGAGGGGGAAGTCAGGGGTTTGAAGCGGGTTTTTTTTCCAGCGGCTTTCCCAGAAATTTCTGGAAGCCGCCCTCAGCTGATTGGTGGATTTCTGTGTCCAGGGTTGTCTGTTTGTTTTTTCCGGGATCTTTTGTGTGTGAGAGCAGCAACTGAGTAAAGGGGTGGTGGTTATTTTTTGGTGGTTGAGAAAGTGGGGGCTGAAACGGGGTAAACAAGTTAGGAAAAGGAAAAAAAAAAAAAGAGGTGAAAGGAGATTTCCAGATGAATTTCATTTAAAAAGTGATGGGGGTTTGGGCCCAACCCGTTACGGGGTGTTCTCCCATGGTTTCTTACAGCCCTTTGCTCTTCACAGCCGCTTCCGGGCAACTTTTCTTTGTCTGTCCCCAGGGAAATTGTTCGGTTTTTTCATTTGGTGTGTGGTTTTGGGAAAAACCGTTTAAAAACCGGCAAAAAACCCATCCCCATAGATTTTATTAGAAAATCCGATCGGTGGGTTTTACACTAAACTTTTTTCAGCGGGAAAGGCTTTTAAACCCACCGGGTTTCCAAAAAACTTGTACATGCACTTCGGTTTTCGGGTGTTCTGAAAAACGGGGAAAACATGAAATGCGGTTTTGGGGGGAAGCTGTGCATTTCGGGGTTAGGGGGGACTCCCAAATTTCAAAAACCCCAAACAAAAACCGTCCCCCAAAAACCCTTTTTAAGGATTTTTAAAATCCCCACCCCAGATTCTTAAACAGACCCCGACCGGCTTTTTACATACCCGGGGTGGGTGTACCCTTTCCCTGTTCTGGCTGGGGGGGCTATTTACAACGTGTTTGGGCATATAAAGCTCTGATTTTCCTACGGCCCCTTTTAAAGGGTTTTGGTAGTGAAGGGGTTTAAATAGCAGGACCAAGGCTACAGAGCTCTAAAGGGTTTTAACTTTTTGTTAGTAAAAAAGAAAAACAAGCTTCTGTTACTGATGAGAACACAGGGTGAACACGCTAAAAAGGGAGAGGGTGGCGTAAAAGGAAGCTTCGTAAAAAAAGCAGGGATAGAACTGCTCAAAACTGTGAAATGAAGCAAACTCAAACAGAATTTTTTTGGGAAATAATATTTTTTTCCCCTTTGTCTACATTTTAATCATTATAAAATAAAAACCCAAATAATCTAATAATAAGTAATTATTAAGGGGAATCCCCTTTTAAAGTCAAATTTCCCAAATGCTTTGAAAGAAATAAAAAAAAAACTCACCTCGTCTGCCTTCGTTCCTTGTTTTTCTACCAGCTCCTCCGGGGTCTTTTTTGTTTTCCCATCCGGGGGTCGGCTTGGGCCCTTCATTTCCAAATCGGGGAATAGGACCTTTCACGTGAAGTTGTGATATGCGGCTAGGCCGGGAGCAGGGGAAAAGAAGACTGGGGGAGGACTCCCATCGGGGCCGCTAAATGATTGGGATAGAGGGATAGGTTTTTTTTTAAAAGGGGACAACCCCTTTAATTTTAAAAAAGATATTTAAATAGTAAATTTATATTTTTAAAAAGGCTAAAAAATTTGTATTTTTGGGGTGGAAAAGATGCTGGATTTATGCTCCTTGTGAATTGAAAAAAGAGCCATACAAACCTGTAACATTAAGCTTCTGCTAGAAATGGCCCGTAATAGCTTTTAAACATTTAAGAGGGCTTCACGTCTCATTTAAAAGGGGAAACTTCGCCAAATTTTTTTTTTTTTTTTTATTAAATCAAGCCCCTGATCCATATGCTTTCCCCTCATCTTTTTATTTCCGATTGTAGTTTTTTTTTCGGCCGTCTATATAGGATTTGGGGGGACATTCTTGCTTGCACTGTTTTAACGCAGGAAGAGTACTTTCGCGCTTCATGCCCTAGGATTCTTAAGACATTTTTGTCCCTAGATTGTACAGGGGAGTTTTACTGTGAAGGTAGGGGAGGGGGGGGGCTGTGACATCTCCTTTGTGATGGTGGATTCTGTGTTATCTTACCATTGGGGTTCCTTTCAGTGTGACCCCCTTTTTTCTGAAAGGCAGACGCTGAAAAAAGCCTCTAAACAGAACGAGGGTTAGCGATTATTAGGTTAGTGGCCAAAGTGATAACTCAGGATTAAAGAATTATTTAAAAAAAATATTGAAAAGATCTGGAAAAATAAAAAAAAACAATAACCAAAAAAATCTCTACAAAAATGTGTCTTACATAAAAATGTGAGTTAAACAATAAGTCACGTTTTTGATGGACACATTCCTTAAGGAAAAAATTCATCATTTACTTTATTGATTCATAGTGCCCTGATTTCAATTATTTTTATTCCATGGCCTCTGTTCTTGTGCAAATTGCGTGGTTACTTTGGCACCTGATATGCTAATTAATGACCACACTGACAAACTGGGCAGTCTTTACTGCAGTGTCAAAAAGGGGTGTGAAAATTAGCTACTGTTCCAGCGACATGGAATGGGTTGGAAGCCTCCAGCAGTGGGGACTTTGTTAGACTGTATATGACTGGGTTCACATTACATTATTGCCTACGTTTGAAGTATCCATCAGGTTTCAGGAAAAAAGGCCACCTCGCCGGATACCGCGCCGCCGTTGAGGTGGAATGGAGCAGGGACGTATTCCTATGGTGGACTACGTTAAACCCTATTTTGCCAGTAAATCTTTTTCTGGGGAACTCGAACTGCATGGCCAGATCACACTTTAGTGTCCCACATGAAAGCTATGTACTTTCACCCAAAAGTGAAACTTGGTCCTATAGGAGTACAAACCCACAGCTTAATCAGAATTTGTCAGGGTACCCTTTTCCCTGATACCTTAACAGATACCTTGAATGTAGGCAATATTGTAATGTAATTTAATGTACTGTAGATAGGCTTGAACTGAGGGGAACAGAGGGAAAACCCTGCTGGGCCACCCGAGCATGGCAGACCTGAAGTTTCTTATAAACTGCATATGAATCTTTGGGAGAGACAGAAAGGCCGAGAGAAAGAGGCAAAAAGTAGGAGGCAGAGTATAAGAGGCAGGTACAGTAGTTATTATTATTATTATTATTATTATTATTATTATTATTTATTTTAAAGCGCCATTGATTCCAGGGGCGCTGTACATATCGAGGGGTTAATACCATTACATAAGTTAAAACGAGTACAGTGATGAGGGAATAATGACAATTGGGCAAGAGAGGGAGGAGGGACCCTACCAACGAGGGCTTACAATCTTACAAGGAGGGGGAAAGAGATGCGAGGGAGGGGCAGACAAAGTCTGTGGAGGGAAGTAAGTGACAGTTTAGTGATGGTTATAGGCAAGCCCTGAAGAAATGGGTTTTTCAGGTTGCTGTTTGAAGCTGGTGAAAGTGGACGGAAGTCTTTGATGTGTTGGGGCAGGGAGTTCCAGAGTATAGGGGCGAAAAGCACGGAGAAGAAGTCTTGGTTGTGTGAGGAGCTGATAAGGGGGGCGAGCAGAGGAGTAGGTCCTGTGAGGAGCGGAGAGTGCGTGGGTGGGGGATATATTGGAAATTAGGGGCAGAGATGTATGGAGGGGGAGAGGTCATGGGAGAGCCTTGTTAGGTCATGGTTAGGTAGCTTGAATGAATTCGCTGGCAATGGGAAGCCCAGTGAAGGATTGGCAGAGGGGAGAGGCAGGGGAAACAATAAAGTAGCGATGAGAGAGGTGGAAAAGACGGGCAGCAGAGTTAAGGATGGTTTTGAGGGGGAGGCGAGGTGCTAGCTGGCAGCCACAGAGAAGTTGTGCAGTGTCTAGGCGGGAGATGACAAGGGTGGACCAGGCATTTTTGTTAGTGTCATTAGTTGAGGAATGAGCGGGATGCGAGAGATGGTTTTTCAGGTGGAAGGCGGCAGGCAGAGGTGAGGGTTGGATTGTGGTTTGAAAGATAGGAGCGGAGAGTCTAGGATTACCCCAAGCGCAGTGGACTTGCGGGACGGTGAGAGTGTGAGCCGTTGACTGTAATAGAGTGATCAGGGGACAGGGGTAGAGTGGACGGTGGAAAGATGAGAGTTCTGTTTTGCTCCCATCATTTAGTTTTAGGAGACGTGATGAGAAGAGGTGGAAATGGCAACGACAGACAGTCAGGGATCCGGGAGAGTAAGTAGAGGTGGACATCTGGGCCAGAGATGTAGAGTTGGGTTATCATCAGCATTTACAGGTGGTAATGAAAGCCATGGTGAGGCTATGAGTGACCGAGGACAAGGGTTGTAGATAGAGAAGGTTGTGGGGCCCAGGGACGACCTTGGGGGGACCACCGAAGAGAGAGGCCGGGAGGAGGAGGAGGTGGAGCTAAGAATGAGAGACGCTGAAAGTCATCCGTGAGGTACGAGGGGAGATCAAGAAAGAGCCAGTCTGTGATGCCGAGGGAGGAGAGGATGAGTAGCAGAGGAAATGGTCGAGTTGTAGGGTGGGCCCCAGAATCCAACTCCATGGTGGGTCCTATGCATCCCAGTTCAGCACTGATTATGGACTCAGCCTACCGTGGCATAAATTCACACTGCTAGAGTCTGGGACGGGACAAGGCTTTTTGGTGCCATGAGGCGAGGTACAGCCAATGGCGCCCACCCCCCTCGCTCTCAAAATAAAGACCCCCCCCCCCCCACACTAATTCCTCTCTCCCCTGAGTCAGGTTCCTGTCACTAATTTTCTGCACATTCCACTTAGCTTCCCATCCAGCTCCTCAGCTGTAGTCGCTGCACAATGAAATCAGAGCTGGACAAATTTGCATTTTCAATATCGCTTCCCCTCGTTATGACAGTGCAATACCCCTAATAACAGTCACCGAATAATCCCACCGATACATGGAGCAAAATCTACCCAGACAATGATTGTTACTAAAAAAACTCCTACAAAACCAAAGACCCAAATAACTATTTACTACTTAAGGCTCAATATAAATTCTTGGCCGACCCTGACCGATTAATCGCAACCCCCACATGTGCTATCAGCTGTTACACAGGCTCTACTGACATATACCTCCGCCATACAGTGACCATTTGAGTGGTCATCACCGGAGACGTTCTTTTGATTCAGCGTCGTATCACTTTCCCTTTTTTCTCCATCCGGTTCACACCCTTCATGCCAATTGCTCCCGGCCAAAGACTCGTCCCTGAGGATTTGACACAAATCTCTTAGAATCCTCACCATTTCCAGTATAAAACTCCCTAATTATAGGTATATAAGTCCCCTAGTCAGACAGGTATATAGATTATGCCCTCTCAGTCAGGCAGGGTATATTAATATAGGGGCACTCAGGCATGTGGTATATAGCTTTGGGGCTCAGGCAGATATATAGCTAGGGGTCAGGCAGGCGTATGGGGGCTACAGGCAGGCGTATGGGGGCTCAGGCAGGCGTATGGGGGCACAGGCAGGCATATAGGGGCCACAGGCAGGCATATAGGGGCCACAGGCAGGCGTATAGGGGGCCACAGGAAGGCGTATGGAGACACAGGCAGGCGTATGGAGCCACAGGCAGGCGTTATTAGATGGGGGGGCCACAGGCAGGCGTGTTATGGGGGCACCAGGCGGCGTCTTATGGGGGCACAGGCAGGTTATGGGGGGCCCACAGGCCAGCCGTACGGGGGCCACAGGCAGGCGTATTATGGGCCACGGCAGGCGTATGGGGGCACTAGGCAGGCGTATTATGGGGGCCACGGCAGGCGTATGGGGGGCCACAGGCAGGCGTATGGGGGCTCGGCAGGCGTTTGGGTGCACCAGGCAGGCATATAGGGGCCACAGGCAGCCGTACGGGGCCTCAGGCAGGGTATGGGGGCCACAGGTAGGCGTTGGACTCAGGCAGGCGTTCCTAACCCCCCAAACCTCATTCCCCAAGTACCCCTATGGGGGGCCTCAGGGCAGGGTATGGACCACAGGCAGGCGTTTTATTGGGACCACCAGGCAGGCGTATGGGGGCACCAGGCAGGCGGATTGGGGCACCAGGCAGGCGTATGGGGCCACAGGGCAGCCGTACGGGGCCACAGGCAGGCGTATGGGGGCCAACAGGCAGGCGTTAACTATTAGGGGGGCACCAGGCAGGCGTATTATGGGGGGCCACAGGCAGGCGTCTATGGGGGCCACAGGCAGGCGTATGGGGGCCTCATGGCAGGCGTAATGGGGGCACAGGCAGGCGTTGGGGCACCAGGCAGGCGTGATGGGGGCACCAGGCAGGCGTTATATTAGGGGGGCCACAGCAGGGCATATAGGGGCCACAAGGCAGGCATAATTATAGGGGCCCACAGGCAGCCATACAGGGGCCACAGGCAGGCGTAATGGGGGCACAGGCTGGGGTATGGGGGCACCAGGCAGGCGTATGGGGGCCACAGGCAGCGTATGGGCGCGCACAGGGCAGGCGTTATGGGGGCACCAGGCAGGCGTTGTTAGTGTATTTTGGCCCCACCCCCCCCACTGATGGGGGGCCACAGGCAGGGTTATATAGGGAACCCCAGGCAGGCATATGGGGGCCACAGATCAGGCATATAGGGGCCACAGGCGGCGTTATATGGGGGCTCAGGCAGGTGTGAAGGGGGGGCCGCAGCAGGCAGGCATTATATGGGGGCCCGCAGGCAGGGATATAATAGGGGGCCACAGGCAGGCATTATAGGGGGGCACCAGGAGGCGTATAGGGGTGCACAGGCAGAATATAGGGTGGCCGCAGGCAGGCATTATTTGGGTCGGCGCAGGCAGTCATTATAGGGGCCACTGGCAGGCATTATAGGTGGCCGCAGGCAGGCATTATGGGCCGCAGGCGGGGGGATATAGGGGGCCACAGGCAGGGATATAGGGGGAGGCCGCAGGCAGGCATTATAGGTGGCCGCAGGCAGTGCATTTTGGGGGCCGGCAGGCCGGATTATGTAGGGGGGCCGCAGGCAGGAATTATAGGGGCCGCAGGCAGGATATTGAGGGGCCACAGGCAGGGGCATTATAGGTGGCCGCAGGAGGCATTATGGGGGCCGCAGGCAGGATATAGGGGGGGCCCACAGCAGGATATAGGGGGCCACAGGGCAGGCATTATTGGGGGCCGCTAAAGGCAGGCATTATGGGGGCCGCAGGCGGGATATAGGGGGAAACAGGCAGGCACTTAAAAACAACAACATTATTACTTACCCTAATTCCCGGGCGCGCGCTCCTCTTCTGTCCTCTTAGCCGCCGCGCTCCCTCGGCAGCTCTCGGGGCGCACGGCCTTTGTGACGCGCTGTGCGCCCGGAGGAGAGGCCAGCGTCGGATGACTTCACGTCATTTGCACGTTTCTGGCTGAGGCGCACGGGGCCGCGGGCGGGTCCTCAGCGCTATGAGGGACCCGGCGGGGCCCGCTGTGTTGGCCTGCAGCTCACCGGAGGATCCAGCGATCCTCCGTGGAGCGGGCCCGACACTGTCTGCGGGGCAGGGAGAGCGCTTGCTCGCTTCCGCAGAGAAGCGGTCGCCAGAGACCGCCGGCGCTTCAGGCCACGGGCAGCGGGCCGGGAGCCCGGCGTGGGTCGGTCCCTGATCGGACGCCCCTTAGGGATAGGCTGAGGTAGGCGCCCTAGGGCGGTCGCCTACTTGGTCCTACCCGTCGTCCCGGCCCTGGCAGGTTCCTCTTGACTCTGTCTGATTAATGAACATTTTAAGATTTTTAGGTTCAGGCCCATGATACTGGGCATGGGGCGGACTGTCCAATTGATTTTGGAGCCCACCAGAGGAGTTGATTTTTGGGCCCCCTCAGTGGAGTTGATTTTTGGGGCCCCACCAGTTGGAGTTGATTTTTGGGGCCCACCAGTGGGGGCTGTTTTTTGGGGGCCTACCAGGGGGAATTTGATTGTTGGGGCCCACCATGGACATTTTTAATGTGGATATCATACAGGATGTATTGTTTTCACTAAAGGGAGAGCCCCCCGTAGGGGGGGTCCCCCTTTTTCGGGGTGGGTGCTTTTCCCTTGGATAAAAATTGGAAATTTGGTTTTTTTTTTATTTTTTTAATATTTTTGCTGTTATTTCCCAATTACAGCTGAAAGAGTTTTTTTTGTTTTTGGGGGTATAATCTAAATTCCCCTTTATTTTTTTTGGAGTGTGGGGGAAAAACAGAGTCCCCCAGGAAAACCCAAGCAAACACAGGGAGAACTTACAAACTTCTTACAGAAATTATCCATGGTGGGAGTTAAACCCAGGACCCCGTCGCTGCAAGACAACAGAGCTAACCTCTGAGCCACCCTGTTGCCCAATTATCAAGCTGATTACTAGGATATTGTGAGATGAAAATAATGTCACAGATGGCAGAGGGACATGGTGGGGCAATAGAATAAAAAATGATCTCCAATTGGTGGACCGCCATGAATAAAGGTATGCTGTCAGTTTGCTTTTTAGGAGACATGGCAGATCCGTTACTGTATCTCTGGAAGAAAATGGGATTTATAAGCTCCACAGAGATCACACCCACGTAAATATATGCTGGATGTGGAGAGCTGTTTGGGCCCTCAGGTAGTGCCCTACTGTCTGAATGGTTGATGCAATTATAAAATGAAATAATAAAATGATGGCAGCATCAGTCAACAAAAGGTGCAAAGCTGCCCACAGAGTACATGATTATATGTAGTATCAGTATAAAGAAATAATGTAATACATCCAGCTTTGGACTGGGTTGCCTGGGGTCCACCAATGAAGTTAATTCTTGGAACCCATCAGTGCAGTTGACTCTTGGGGCCACCAGAGGAACTGATTCTTGGGGCCACAAGTGGAGTTAATTCTTGGGGTCCACCAGTGGAGTTGATGCTTTGGGCCCACAAGTGGAGTTGACGCTTGGGTTCCACCAGTGGAGTTGATACTTGGGGCCACCAGTGAAGTTGATTTTTGGGGCCCACAAGTGAAATTGAATTTTGGGGCTCACCAATGGAGTTGATTCTTGGAGCCTACCAGTGGAGTTAAATTTTGGAATCTACCAGTGGAGTTGATTTTTGGGGCCCACCAGTGTAATGGATTCCTTAGGTACACCAGTGGAGTTTATTCCTGGGGCCTACCAGTGGAG
Organism: Phyllomedusa bahiana; assembly: GCA_025379985.1. Classification (NCBI taxonomy): domain Eukaryota; kingdom Metazoa; phylum Chordata; class Amphibia; order Anura; family Hylidae; genus Phyllomedusa; species Phyllomedusa bahiana. The sequence continues at coordinate 5,336 of JAODAL010058883.1, read as the reverse complement.
TTGGTTTTTGGGGCCCACCCGTGGAATTGATTTTTGGAGCCCACAAGTTAAATTGATTTTTGGGGCCCACGAGGGGAGTTTATTCTTGTGTCCCAAGAATCAAATTGATTCCTGGGGCCACCAGTGGAGTTGATGCTTGGGACCTACCAGTGGAGTTAATGCTTGGGGCCCACCAGTGGATATAGTTATTGGGGCCCACCAGTGGAGCTGATTCCTGGGGCCCACCAATGGAATTGATTTTTGGGGCCCACAACTGAAATTGAATTTTGGGGCTCACCAGTGGAGTTGATTCTTGGAGCCTACCAGTGGAGTTAATTTTGGAATCTACCAGTGGAGTTGATTTTTGGGGCCCACCAGTGTAATGGATTCCTTAGGTACACCACTGGAGTTTATTCTTGGGGCCCAACTGGGGAGTGCCACGCTAACACGAACAACTGTGAACAAGGATTGTTTCCGAAACGCGTTAGCGTGGCCATTTTTATGACCCACTGGACAACTGTACCATTTTTGGACAACAAGCTTTTCTTCAGTATTAGACCTAGACAGTTTTCATCTTTATAATTGAACCTCTTGTTGGAAGTCATTTCCTCAGAGCTTCCCTGTCCAAAGCGTGAAGGGGTATTCTCACCACTATCATTAGCTTTAAACATATAAGAAAAGGTAAATGGAGATTATTACCTGATACATTGCTGATTTTGCTTCCTTTCAGAGTTAGAGCAGTTCTTATCACCTGCTTATGTACAGAGGCTTCCCTAGATAACCAACCACCTCTCTCTCCCTCCCTGGCTGGGATGGTGAAGTCCAGGGGTGTCGCTAGGCAGAATCATTCGGGGCACGAGCCCCGAATGAATCCGCCTGTGCCTGAGTCTCGGCGGCTCCAGGCCGCTGCCGGGGGCCCGCAGCGCTCCGGTGCGGGCAGTCGAGCGGGGAGGTGGCAAGGGACAGATCGTTACGGGGGCCGATCTGTCCATCTGTCTTCCCCTGTATATACAATGCTTGGTAAGCGCTGTACATACACCTCAGCGTCGCAGGGGGCGTGACGCTCTGCTTTCATCACCCCCCTGCGACGCTGGGATCCTCTAAGCCGGCAGCTCAGCCGACCGAGGAAGTCCCGTGCCCCGCGAGACGGCGTAAGTAGCGTGATGACATCACGCTGCTTACACCATTCTCGAGCTGCAGGACCAGGTAAGTTGGTTTTTTTATTTTATTTTTATTAGCTATTGGGGGCATATCACTGGCTACAGGGGCATCTACTGGCTACAGGGGGCATATTATCATGGCTTTAATGGCGGGGCATACTCTACTGGCTACAGGGGCAAAAATTTTAATGGCTATGGGGGCATTTTCCCCCCGGGGTTTTAAGGCATATGGGGGGCAATTTAACTGGGGCATACAAGGGGCATCTTTTACGGGGGCTTCAGTGGTGGGGGCATATCTGGCTAGTGGGGGCATATTACATGGCAATTAATGGGGGGGCATCTACTGGCTACAGGGGGCATCTACTGGCTACTTTGGGGGGGCATCTACTGGCACAGGGGGCTCACTGGCTACAGGGGCATCTACTGGCTACAGGGGGGCTTACTTAGCTACGGGGGGCTTTATTAAGGGGGCCATTTAAGGGGCATTCCCCTTTACTGGCTACAAGGGGGGCATCTACTGGCTACAGGAGGGCTTGTACTGGCTACAGGGGGCATCTACTGGCTAAAAACATTGGGGGGCATATACACTGGGGGCATATTAAGGGCTTATGGGGGCGCATCTACTGGCTACTGGGGGCATTTACTGGCTTTAAAGGCTAGGGGCTTACTGGCTACAGGGGGGGCATCTACTGGCTACAGGGGGCATCTACTGGCTACAGGGGGGCATAAATGGCTAACGGGGGCATATTATGGCTAAGGGGGCTTCAACTGGCTACAGGGGGGGGGGCTTCACTAGCTAAGGGGGGCATCTACTGGCTACAGGGGGCATATTACTGGCTGGGGGGCATATTAATGGCTATGGGGGCATCTACTGGCTACAGGGGGGCATCTACTGGCTACAGGGGGGCTTCACTGGCTACAGGGCGGCTTCACTGGCTACAGGGCGGCAACTACTGGCTACAGGGGGGGCATCACTGGCTACAGGGGAGGAAATCTACGGCTACAGGGGTGTCTGGACAGGGGGGATGTATGGCTCAGGGGGGGCATGTACTGGCTACAGGGGGTAGGCTGTCAACTGGCTACAGTGGGCATCACTGGCCAGGGGGCTCTACTGGCTAAACACTGGTGTGGGACTTCTACTGGCTACAGGGGTACTGCTACGGCATTACTTAAGGGGCATGTACTGGCTACAAGCGGGGACATTACTGGCTACTGGGGGCATGTACTGGCTACAGGGGGCATGTACTGGCTAAAAGGGGCATCTACTGGCTTCAGGGGATCTACTGGCTACAGGGGGGCTTCCACTGGCTACAAGGGGGCTTCACTGCTCAGGCGGCAACTATGGCTACAGGGGTGTCTTTACTGGGGGGGCATTTAATGGCTTATGGGGGCATCTACTGGGTACAGGGGGCATCTACTGGCTACAGAGAGACATCACTGGCTACAGGGGGCATCTGCTGGCTACAGGGGGCATCTACTGGCTACAGGGGGGCATCACTGGCTACAGGGGGGCATCTACTGGCTACAGGGGGCAATGGCTACAGGGGGGTATCTACTGGCTAAAGGGTTATCTACTGGCTACAATGGGCATGTACTGGCTACAAGGAGGGCATCTACTGACTACAGGGGGCATCTACTGGCTTACAGGGGCATTATTGGCTACAAGGGGCATCTACTGGCTACAGGGGGCATCTACTGACTACAGGGGCTTCTACTGGCTTCAAGGGGGCACTACTGGCTGAACAGGGCTTCTACTGGCTACAGGGGGGCATCTACTGGCTACAAGGCATGGGCTGGCTACAGGGGGCATGTACTGGCTACAAGGGGACATGTACTGGCTATAGGGGGCATATACTGGCTACAGGGGGCATATACTGGCTATCAGAGGGGCATATACTGGCAACAGGGGCATTTCACTGTCTACAGGGGGGCATCTACCTGGCTAAGGGGGAAATGCTGGCTAAGGGGGCATATCTGGCCTACAGGGGGAATTACTGGCTACAAGGGCATGTTACTGGTATAAGGGGGCATTTACTGCTATAAGGGGCATCAATGCTACAGAGGGCATCTAACCTGGCTCAGGGGGCTTAACTGGCTAAGGGAAGAAGACTACAGGGGGGCATCGGGCAAGGGGGCATTACTGCTCAGGGGCATCTACTGGCTCGGGGGGGCTTTAACGGCAAAGGGGGGCATGGCTGCCAGGGGGGGATCACTGGCTACAGGGGAATCTACTGGCTACAGGGGGCAATCATGGCTCGGGGGGGCATTAATTGGCTAAGGGGGGGCATATCACTGGCTACAGGGGGGCATACAATGGCACAGGGGGGAAAATTTTCCTGCTGGGGGGCATAAAAACCTGGAAAAAGGGGGGCTCTACTGCACAGGGGCATCTATGGCTACGGGGGGGGCATCTACTGGCTACAGGGGGCTGGCTGGCAGGGGGGGGTTCACTGGTTTCAGGGGCATCTATGGCTACAGGGGCATATCACGGGTCAGGGGGCTTCATTGGAACGAGGGGCATATCACGGGGCAAAGGGGGGATATCATGGCTACAGGGGGGAATATCACTGTCTACAGGGGCTATTCCTGGCTAAGGGGGGGCATATTCCCTGGCAAAGGGGGGAATTACTGGCTCAGGGGGCTAAACCGACTACAAGGAGCATATTACGGGGCTAAAAGGGGGGCATGTTACTGCAAAAGGGGCAAAAAACCGCTACAGAGGCGTAACCGGCAAAAGGGGGGCCGCAACCTGGCTAGAAGGGGCAACTACTTGGCTAAAGGGGGCTACAACCAGGCTATAGGAGGCAAATATTTTCCTACAAGGGGGTCATTATTACCATTTGGGGCACTATAGATGGAGAGTTTGTATAGCGATAGGAAATTGTAGAGAAATGCTGATAAAATGAGGAGTCTAAGATGTTTGTTTTGTAAATTTTTCAGTGAAGAGTTGTGGATGGTAGAAGTCATCATGGCGTCTGGGACAGATGGAGAAGAAGAGAAAGAGAACAACTCTTCAGAGACGTCTCCTGTAAGTCACCAAATGTAACTGCAGTGTAATCACTTATATTTCTGCTGAGCATCAACATACAAAGGTTTTTCTCTGTAAAAATACATCCACAGTTCACAATGAGACGCAAAAAATTCCGTGTGAACCCAGCCTTTCTCAGAAAAACTTAAGGGCCCGAGCCCCGGATGTTTTGGGACCCTAGCAACGCCCCTGGTGAAGTCACTTCTTGCTGTGTTTTATCAGCAGCACAGGAGCTTGTTTATGTTTCTTAATGACAAACGGTAACCCTTTAGAGCTCTGTAGTTTGTTCCCTGCTGTTAAAACCCTTCCATCAACAATGTTCCTCTAACAGGTTTAACTAGCAATAGCAGAGCTGAAGTGTCAGTCATTGCTATGGATCCACCCACAGCCTGAACAGGAAGTGTGAGCCTGAAGAGCTGACTCTATGAAATAGCCATAAGGGAAAACCTTTAGGGTATATTCACACGGCGGTTTTTGGGCCGTTTTTTAGCACATTGTACTCGCTGGAAAATAGCCCAAAATCAGCCTTGGACAATTTTTAAATCATTCCTCATTGAATTTAATATAAAATACGCCTTGTTGTTCACATAAGACATATTTCACAAGCGTAATTGCGAGCTGTTTTTGGATGCAATTACGGTCGTAAACATAAGTAACGTCAGTTCTTGAGGTGTTTTTTGCTTGTAAAATTCCCATAGTCAACAATGGTGATACGATTTTTCAAAAAACGCTTCAAAATAAGCCTGTAAATCAGGCGACTTTTAAGTTGATTTGGAAGCTGATTTTAAAGCATAAATTTACACAATGAGAGCTATCATTACCGTAATTGTGGTCCGTACTTCGGAGTGTTTTGCAGCGCATTGACCCTCCAAAGTACGGACCACAAAGACGCCGTGTACACTACCCTTAGGTTCCGTCCACGTGATAAAGGACAAATAGTCGTTGGATTCTAACTCAGAATCTGATGAGTATTTGAACAATATTTTACGCTCAGTTATTGTTTTTTTTACGCAGTTTTCGCATTCGACCATCCCATTCACAATTTTCCACCAATTCTCCAATTTTCTGAGGCCACTACAGAAGAAATTTGAACATGTTCTAAGTGTTTTGAAATCCGGCACCAGAATATTTGAGTTGTAGTCTACACCCATTTTCTATTGGTTTTTGGG
>JAODAL010058882.1:0-21827 GCA_025379985.1 Phyllomedusa bahiana | reverse complement strand
GAAAATACTCCAAAAATCCGCCCATTTTCACTGTGGAAACGACTAAAAACTCTCATTACTGCTCTTATTCTTTCTCGTCTTGACTACTGCAACTCCTTGCTTATCGGTCTCCCCTCTGCAAACCTCCCTTCTCCAATCTGTCCAAATGCAGCACCGGGGCTTGTCTTTCTCTCCAGCCGCTATACTGATGCCTCTACCCTTGTCATTCACTGCACTGGTTGCCCACCAGTACAAGATACAGTATAAACTCAGCACTCTCACCCATAAAGCTCTCCACAGCGCTGCTCCTCCCACATCTCCTCCCTAGTCTCTGTCTACCGCCCTACCCGTGCCCCCTCGCTCTGCTGATGTTATCAGACTACATTCCCATCACCCGAACCTCCCATGCCCGCCTACAAGATTTCAACACGTGGGGGCCACCAATTCTCGGAAATTTATGCCTACCGCGGGCGATCAGCACATTCAAAACCCCTCACAGTTTTTAAGAGGGCCTGAAAATACATATTCTCGTCTGGCCCACCGAGATCCCCAACTGCTATCACACACATCTGTCACTCCCTACACTTGGGCCCTCACAGGCACTTATCTTGTATATAGATGTACATTCTGGGTGGCAGGTTCATCCATTTTTCATGTAAACCACCCCCTATTTATGAAAACATGGCCGGGACCATTTGGTAAAACTTCACTCTTTTACCGTTATTGTCACCCCATACACCCTAATAGATTTAAGCTCTCACCCAGGGCCCTCCCCAACCTCGTGTCTCATTTGTAAGTACTTTTTTACATGTGTAATGACTGTATGTTTACCCTTGAATTTGTAAAGTGCTGCGGAATATGTTGGCGCTATAGAAATAAAGATTATTATTATTATTATTATTATTTTTCCCAGTCAGCATAAATGGCAGAGTTGCTAGCTACTGGGTTCATGTTTGTTCAGCCATTGAGCTGTTAACAAGCCCCAAAGAATTGGAGTGTTTTTTTTTTTTTCCAGACGCCATGACGACTACTCCCAACTCTTCACTGTAAAATTTACAAAACAAACATCTTAAGACTCCTCAATTTAGCAGCGCTTCTGTACCAATTCCTATCTCTATACAAACTCCGAATCTATAGCATCTCATATGGTAGCCATGTAATATGCCCCGTGTAGCCACGTAGTAGCCCCCTGTAGCCAGTGATGCCCCCCCTGTAGCCACACATGCTCCCTGTAGCCATTAGATGTCCCTGTAGCCAGTGATGTCCCCCTGTAGCCAGTAATGCCCCCCTTGTAGCCAGTAGATACCCCCTGTAGCCAGTAGATGCCCCTGTAGCCAGTAGATGCCCCCTGTAGCCAGTGATGCCCCCTTGTTGTCAGTGATGCCCCCCTTGTAGCCAGTAGATGCCCCGTACCAGTAGATGCCCCCCTTTGTTTTCAGTGATGCCCCCTGTAGCCAGTGATGTCCCCCTTGTTGTCAGTGATGTCCCCCTTGTTGTCAGTGATGCCCCCCTTGTAAACCAGTGATTTCCCCCTTGTAGCCAGTAGATGCCCCCCTGTAGCCTGTGATGCTCCCCTGTTAGCCAGTGATGCCCCCCTTGTAGCCAGTGATGCCCCCCCTGTTGCCAGTAATGCCCCCCTTGTAGCCAGTGATGCCCCCCTGTAGCCAGGTGATGCCCCCCCTGTAGCCAGTGATGCCCCCCCCTTGTAGCCAGTGATGCCCCCCCTTGTAGCCAGTGATGCCCCCTGTAGCCAGTAGATGCCCCCCTGTAGCCAGTAGATGCCCCTGTAGCCAGTCATGCCCCCCTTGTAGCCAGTGAAGCCCCCCTTGTAGCAATGAGCCCCCCCGTAGCCATGATGCCCCCTTGTAGCCAGTGATACCCCCTGTAGCTAGTAGATGCCCCCCTGTAGCCAGTGATGCCCCCTGTAGCCAGTGATGCACCGTCCTGTAGCCAGTGATGGCCCCCTTGTAGCCAGTGATGCCCCCCTGTAGCCAGTGATGCCCCCCTGTAAGTAATTATAAAATACCAAAAAATTACTCACCAGACGTCATCACGCTGCTTACGCTGCACGCAGCTCCCAGGGATCTCCTCAGTGGCAGAGCTGCCTCTGCCGCCAAGGGGATGCAGCTTCACAGGGGGCACGGTGAAAGCCATGCGCCCCCTGTGAAGCTGATACAGGGGAGGAGTCAGGAAGGGAATGATCCATCCCGCCTCCTCCCCTGTACTGGCAGCTGCTGGCTCTGCATAACATCCGCGCAGAGTCAGGGCGCTCCTCCGGGCGGGCAGGGCGGGCGGCCGCGGCGCCCCCCCTCGGGTGAGCAGAGCCTCGGCGACCCGGGCGGTCGCCCGCTCTGCCCGTCCCTAGGAACGGCCCTGCTCTGCCTATTTAAAGGATAAAAGTAGTCACTGTGCTGTTTGTTATCATGGTGTGTATAGCACAGAACATAGATCCAAGGAAGCAAAGGAGAGAGATGTGTCAGGAAATTAGAAAAAAGAATTATAGACAAACATGTTAAAGATAAAGGCAATAAGACCATTTCCAAACAGCTTGATGTTCCTGTTATTCTACGGTTGCTCATATTATTCATAAGTTTAAGGTTTATGGGACTGTAGCCAACCTCACTGGACGTGGCAGCAAGAGGAACATTGATGACAAATTGAAGAGATGAACAATACAAATGACAATGAAGGAGCCCAAAACAACTTCCAAAAAGATAAGAGGTGAACTCTGAGGTCAAGGTACATTAACTCCAAAAACAGTAACACATGATGCAATCTAATAATGATGTAAGACGACAAAATCGACTTAATGTAAGACAACCAAGGAAGACACCACTGCTGAAAGCAAATGATAAGAACAAGACTCTAATTTGCCAAATTGCATATTTAAAAGTCACAAAGCTTCTACGAGAATGTCCTTTCACAAAACTGGAGCTTTTTGGCAAGTTACATCAGCTCTATGTTCACAGTTGCAAAAATTAAACATTCAAAGAAAAGATTATTGTATCTATGGTGAAACATGGAGGAAGAGCAGTTATGTTTTGGGCCTGGTTTGCTGTATCTGGCAAAGGGTATTTTGAATTTGTGCAGGGTACAAGGAAATTTTAAAACGATCAAGACATTCTAGAGCAAAATATGCTACCTAGCATGAGAAAGTTTGGTCTTAGTTGCAGGTCATGGGTCCTCCAACAGTACAATCCCCCAAAACACACAGCTAAAACATCCGAGAATGGCTCAGAGCAAAACTATGGACTATTCTGATGTAGCTTCTATGAACCCTGCTCTAAATCCTATTGAAAATCTATGGAATGAGCTGAAACCTGCAATCTGAAGAAGGTACCTTGACACCTGAGACTGCTGGAGCATGAGCAGTGGGCCACTTACCTGTGGACAATTGCAGCAGTTTACCCATGAGGAGAGGGCTAAATACCCGAGGACAACTGGAGCATGAGGAGTGGGCCAAATACCTGTGAGCAGCTAGAGCATTAGGAGTGGGCCAAATACCTATGGACAGCTGAAGCATGAGGAGTGGGCCAAATAGCTGTCGACATCTGGAGCATGGGGAGTGGGCAAAATACCTATGGACACCTGGAGCACGAAGAGTGGGCCAAACACCTGTGAACAGCTGGAGCATGAGGAGTAGCTCAAATACTTATGGACATCTGGAGCATGGGGAGTGGGCAAAATACCTATGGACAACTGGAGCACGGAGAGTGGGACAAATATTTATGGATAGTTGGAGCATGAGGAGTGGGCCAGATACCAGTGTACAGCTTGAGCACGGGAGTGGCTCAAATACCAGAGGTCAGCTGGAGCAAGGGGAGTAGGCCAAATATCTGTGATCATCTTGAGCTTTAGGAGTGGGCCAAATACCTGTGGACAGTGCAGAAGTTTAATTGACTGTTACATAAGTCATTTGTTTCCAGTGATTGCTTTAAAAGGTTGTGAAACAAAATTTTAAGTTTTGTCCAGGCAAGTATCTTTAGGGTTTTTTTTTCAGTTGACCCACTATTAAAAAGCAATGTCTAATTTCCATTAGTTGATTTTTAGTTAATTTAAATGTAGCTTTACTTTTGTCACATTCAAGTTATTTCAGGGACTATTACGGGTTTTTCTTCCTTTAATAGAAGGAGACCAACAATTTTGTCCACGTGTAATACAGATAAATGCAGGGTTCTGCAGATGGGGAGGAAAAATCCATTACATGATTACATGTTAAATGGAAAAACACTGGGTAAAAGTGACTGGAGAAGGACTTGGGAATCCTGGTGGACAGTAAACTTAATTGTAGCAGCCAGTGTCAGACATCAGCAGCCAAAGCTAATAGGATCATGGGTTGTATTAAAAGGGGCATAGATGCACATGATGGGAACATCATTCTCCCACTATACAAGTCACTGGTTAGACCACACATGGAATATTGTGTACAGTTTTGGGCACCAGTGCACAGGAAAGACATTGTAGAGCTTGAACAGGTACAAAGACTGCAACAAAAATAATAAAAGGACTGGGTGGACTACAATACCCAGAAAGATGAGCAAGATTAGGGTTATTTAGTTTAGAGAAAAGATGGATACAGGGGGACATAATAAATATGTTTAAATATATTAAGGGCCAATATAGAGATCTCTCCAAAGATTTATTTATACCCAGGACTGTATCTAGAACAAGGGGGCATCCTCTACGTCTTGAGGAAAGAAAGTTTTTCTACATAAACATAGAAAGGGATTATTTACTGTAAGAGCAGTGAGACTATGGAACTCTCTGCCAGAGGAACTTGCCATGATGAATTCACTAACAGAGTTCAAAAAGGGTTTGGATGTATTTCTGGAGCGTAATAATATAACAAGTTATAGTGACCGGGATTCTGGAGAAGGGTCTGGATACATTTCTAGATGTAATAATAGAACAAGTTATAGTGACCAGGATTCTGGAGAAGGGTCTGGAGACATTTCTAGATGTAATAATAGAACAAGTTATAGTGACCGGGATTCTGGAGAAGGGTCTGGAGACATTTCTAGATGTAATAATAGAACAAGTTATAGTGACCAGGATTCTGGAGAAGGGTCTGGATACATTTCTAGATGTAATAATATAACAAGTTATAGTGACCGGGATTCTGGAGAAGGGTCTGGATGCATTTCTAGATGTAATAATAGAACAAGTTATAGTGACCAGGATTCTGGAGAAGGGTCTGGAGACATTTCTAGATGTAATAATATAACAGGTTATAGTGACCAGGATTCTGGAGAAGGGTCTGGATACATTTCTAGATGTAATAATATAACAAGTTATAGTGACCAGGATTCGGGAGAAGGGTCTGGATACATTTCTAGATGTAATAATATAACAGGTTATAGAGACCAGGATTCTGGAGAAGGGTCTGGATACATTTCTAGATGTAATAATATAACAAGTTATAGTGACCAGGATTCGGGAGAAGGGTCTGGAGACATTTCTAGATGTAATAACAGAACAAGTTATAGTGACCAGGATTCTGGAAAAGGGTCTGGAGAATTTCTAGATGTAATAATTAACAGGTGATAGTGACCAGGATTCTGGAGAAGGGTCTGGATACATTTCTAGATGTAATAATATAACACGTTATATTGACCAGGATTCGGGAGAAGGGTCTGGATACATTTCTAGATGTAATAATATAACAGGTGATAGTGACCAGGATTCTGGAGAGGGGTCTGGATACATTTCTAGATGTAATAATAGAACAAGTTATAGTGACCGAGATTCTGGAGAATGGTCTAGATACATTTCTAGATGTAATAATAGAACAAGTTATAGTGAACGGGATTCTGGAGAATGGTCTGGATACATTTCTAGATGTAATAATAGAACAAGTTATAGTGACCGGGATTCTGGAGAAGGGTCTGGATACATTTCTAGATGGAATAATAGAACAAGTTTTAGTGACCGGGATTCTGGAGAAGGTCTGGATACATTTCTAGATGTAATAATAGAACAAGTTATAGTGACCAGGATTCTGGAGAAGGGTCGTTGCTCCAGGGATTTTTCCGATTGCCAGATTGGAGTCAGGAACTAATTTTTCCCTAAAATGAGGACAATTGGCTTCTACCTCATTGTTTTTTTTTTGCCTTCCTCTGGATCAACACCTAAGCACAACAGGATGAACTGGATGGACGTCTTGTCTTTTTTCGGCCTTACAAACTATGAAACTATGAAACTATGTATATTTTAGGTTGAATAGACAAATCTGCCATAACATTGAAGCCACCTGTACCACCATGCATAGTTCCCGCACGTGTCACCAAAAAAGCCGTGGACTATCAAGGCACAGACTTATTTTTCTACAGATGTTTGAATGGATTGAGATCTGGGAAGTTTGAAGGCCAAGTCAATGCATTGAATTCTTGTTCTGTCTTGTTCTTCATTCCTGGACAAATTTTGCCATGTGTAATTTCATTCTGAGGGGCCACCAGTGGAGTTGATTCTTGGAGCTCACCAGTGGAGGTGATTCTTGGGGCCCACCAGTGGAGATGATTCTTGGGGCTCACCAATGGAGGTGATTCTTGGGGCTCACCAATGGAGGTGATTCTTGGGGCCCACCAGTGGAGTAGATTTTTGGGGCCCACCAGTGGAGTAGATTCTTGGGCCCACCAGTGGAGATGATTCTTGGTGCCCACCAGTGGAGTTGATTCTTGGTGCCCACCAGTGGAGTTGATTCTTGGAGCCTCCAGTAGAGTTGATTCTTGGAGCCCACCAGTGGAGGTGAATCTTAGTGCCCACCAGTGGAGTTGATTCTTGGGTCACCAGTGTAGTAGATTCTTGGGGCCCACCAGTGAAGGTGATTCTTGGGGTCACCAGTGGAGTTGATTCTTGGGGTCACCAGTGTAGTAGATTCTTGGGGCCCACCAGTGAAGATGATTCTTGGGGCCCACCAGTGGAGGTGATTCTTGGGGCACACCAGTGGAGTTGATTCTGGAGCACATCAGTGGAATTTCCTTCTAGGAGCCTACCGTCAAAGTTGATACTGGGGCCCACCATTGGAATTTCATTCTAGGTGTTCACCTTTGCAGTTTATTGTGTGGGCCCATGAGTGGAATTCATTCTGGAGTCCACCAGTGGAGTTGATTTTGAGTCCCACTAGTGGAGTTAATTCTGAGGGCCCAGCAGTGGAGTCGATTGTGGGACAGCTGCTGTACACGCCGCTTATACACTGCCTTTTGCTTTTTGCCCCTTTCTTTCTGCCTTTCTGCCCCTCCCAAGGAACTCCAGATCTGCCATGCTCAGGGGTCCAACAGGGGTTTTCCTTGTTTCTCTGTGGGCCAAATCAAGTCTGACTCAAGTCCATCATGACACAAGCCTGTCCTACAGAGGGTCTCTCTGTTCTGGTTTAAAGAAGGGGGTGCTTGCATGAGGGTCTCCCTCTGTGATGTCCATATACCCCAATATGGTTGTAACAGTCGAGGTAGTGGATCCTCTGGACTTCCGCAAGCGATGGTGTAAGCCACGCCAGGGAGCGGAGTCTAAGTAGGTCCCAGTTTTCACCACTTGCTGCGGCGGGAGCCTACCAGGTTGCTACCCCTGACGTGACTTGCTTGCGGTGGCAGCCGAGGTATATCGTGGTACAAAATCGTTAAGACAAGCTCGTAGTCGGGAACAGGCGGTAAGGTCAGGGCAGGCGGCAAAGGTTCGTGGTCGTAGGTGAGAAGGTTCGGTACACGGTAATCAGGACAAGACTCAGATAGACGCTTTCTCTGTAGGCAACAGGCACTAAAGATCCAACGGGGACGTGCTGGAGGCGTTACCAATATATAGGGCCAGCGTCCGGCAATCAACCAATTATCGGTGCGCTGGCCCTTTAAATTTAAGAAAGCACGCGCGCGCCCTAAGGAGCAGGGATGCGCGTGCCCATCGGCAGAAGACCGCGGGGAAGCAGGAGCGTGGCTGGGCGTCCCCGCGCCAGAGGAAGGTGCAGGGACACGAGAGCGTCCACAGCCAGGACCAAGGGCTGCGGGGCTACTCGTTACAATGGTTGTCCTTATGAGACAACTCCTTTAATAATAATGGGGTCTTCACTTTTTTTGTTTTTTTTACTAATTTGCTTGACATTTTCTTAGCTTTTTAGCTGTTTTTATTTTCCAATTGCAAATGTTATGATCTATATTCTGTACATCGTTATGTGGGCAGCAATCTTGCTTTAGAGATTGGCTTTACAGTAGCTACATGGCCCACAAGAATCTGTGAACAGGAGCCGATTCATTGATTTATATGAGATACTATTGTGGGCATGCTTTGTGACCCGTGCAATGGTCAATGTGAAAGGAGGAAAAGGAGAGTAGATGTATCGACCACCTGTCGATCTCTATGGGAGAGTGATTGTGCATGCAATGTGAACAAAAAAAAAAACAACTTATCCTCACCTTCCACCGATCCACGGTTCCAATGATAGGTCTCTCTGGTCTCCTGTTTACATTCTTGTACTTCCAAACGGGGATGTCAATGCAGGGATCATGAGCCTCTAAATTACATCGCCCTTCAGAGCTACCCAAAAGTTGATATCAATGAGCGGAATGTAACTGCTGTAGCCTCAAGGGTCCTTGGGGCCCCACAAGCTGGCTTGTGGTTTTTCTTAAGTGGACAACCGCTATAACATTAATTAAAAAAAAAAAAAAAAACATTGGAACTCTCCTTTCACATAAAAAGGTATTTGGTACAATGGGCCATTTACTGATGAGACATCCGCTGCAACGGGGGCCTGATACGGTGGTCACTCAGTCTGCTCAGTCATCATGTTATAGAGCAGAAGTCATGGATTTGATGGATATAGGTTTTATAAAGAGAAAAGTCAGTAGAATGTGTAATTAATGACAGTTATCACATATATACAGGGAAGGATGTGACTCAGTGACTTCTATGGGAGACTGTTGTTGACATGCTCTTTGACTGACTCATTGACTTCTATGGGAGACTATTGCTGGGATGCTCTATGACTGTCTCATTGATTTCTATGGGAGACTGTTGTTGGCATGCTCTTTGACTGACTCACTAACTTCTATGGGAGACTATTTCTGGTATGCTCTTTGACTGTCTCATTGATTTCTATGGGAGACTATTGCTGGTATGCTCTATGACTGACTCATTAACTTCTATGGGAGACTATTGCTGGTATGCTCCATGACTGACTCATTGACTTCTATGGGAGACTATTGTTGACATGCTCTTTGACTGACTCATTAACTTCTATCTATGGGAGACTGTTGTGTGACTGTTCTGTGATTGACTCCTTGACTCCGATGGGAGACTATTGCTGGTATGCTCTGCGACTGACTCATTGACTTCTATGGGAGACTATTGTTGACATGCTCTGTGACTGACTCATTAACTTCTATGGGAGACTATTGCTGGTATGCTCCATGACTGACTCATTGACTTCTATGGGAGACTGTTGTGGGCATGCTCTTTGACTGACTCATTAACTTCTATGGGAGACTGTTGTGGGCATGCTCTTTGACTGACTCATTAACTTCTATGGGAGACTATTGCTGGTATGCTCTTTGACTGACTTATTAACTTCTATGGGAGACTATTGTTGGCAAGCTCTGTGACTGACTCATTGACCTCTATGGGAGACTATTGTTGACATGCTCTTTGACTGACTCATTAACTTCTATGGGAGACTATTGCTGGTATGCTCTGTGACTGACTCATTAACTTCTATGGGAGACTATTGCTGGTATGCTCTGTGACTGACTCATTAACTTCTTTGGGAGACTATTGCTGGCATGCTCTGTGACTGACTCATTGATTTCTATGGGAGACTGTTGTTGACATGCTCTGTGACTGACTCATTAACTTCTATGGGAGACTATTGCTGGTATGCTCTATGACTGACTCATTGACTTCTATGGGAGACTGTTGTGGGCATTCTCTGTGACTGACTCATTAACTTTTATGGGAGACTATTGTTGGCAAGCTCTGTGACTGACTCATTGACTTCTATGGGAGACTATTGCTGGTATGTTCTGTGACTGACTCATTAACTTCTATGGGAGACTATTGCTAGTTTGCTCTGTGACTGACTCATTGACTTCTATGAGAGACTGTTGTTGACATGCTCTTTGACTGACTCATTTACTTCTATGGGAGACTATTGTTGTCATGCTCTGTGACTGACTCATTGATTTCTATAGGAGACTATTGCTGGCATACTCTGTGACTGACTCATTGACTTCTATGGGAGACTATTGCTGGCATGCTTTGTGACTGACTCATTGACTTCTATGGGAGAATATTGCTGGCATGCTCTGTGACTGACTCATTGACTTCTATGGGAGACTATTGCTGGTATGCTCTGTGACTGACTCATTGACTTCTATGGGAGACTATTGTGACATTGCTCTTGATGACTCATTGATTTCTATAGGAGACTATTGCCGGCATACTCTGTGACTGACTCATTGACTTTATGGGGACTATTGTGGTATGCTCTTGATGTATTGACTTCTATGGGAGAATATTGCTGGCATGCTCTGTGCTGACCTTGATTTTATAGGAGTTTTGCCTGATTCTTGATGCTCATTGATTCTATGCGAGATATTGCTGCTGCTCTGTGACTACTATTGATTTCTATGGAGACTATGCTGCATACTCTGTGACTGACTCATTGACTTCTATGGGAGACTATTGCTGATATGCTCTATGACTGACTCACTGATTTCTATGGGAGACTGTTGTGGGCATGCTCTGTGACTGACTCATTGACTTCTGCACATCTGCAACTTTCTGACAGTTCACAAGCTCAGCACTTTTGCTGTGCATGCACTAATGGTTCACCCACAATACTCCTCATTGAAGGCTTCTGAGATAATTGCTTACCCATAATGCCTTGTACGAAACACTCATGTGGTTACTGAATGCTTTTACCACCTTGTATCTCCCAGGTCCTTTGTATCCGGGTAATAAGCGCCTTACATTATAGGGAATGTATCACCTACATTGTTTACATATAGATCTTGATACAAATCTATACCTACACTTTGCTTCATATGTCTTCATTTTCTGATGGCGCAGAGGTGATTTTATTTTCTGTACATGATTATCGTAGATATAAACTCTTCAGCAGCCACATAGACTATAGGAGCCTGTTAACAGGAGATGACTCATTGATTTCTATGGGAGACTATTGTCGGCTTCCATGGAGGGCATTGTGACAAAGTTCTGTGACCTGTGCAAGGATCACTTTGCGGGTGGGAGGTGAGCTGTGACCATTACTAATTGAATTTTCTGAGAAAGTATTGTGGACATGTATATTGGCAAAAACTTTTATTTTATTTATTTATTTATTTTTTAAATACCAAGTCTGGACCCTACACATACAATAAGTACAGCAGAGCTCCTCAGCTCACAGACTGACGCATTTCGAACAGATGTTCTTAACTGTTTGCAGGTTAAACGTACCATAGTGTTCACTTCTTTCACATAGAGGTTACAGATGCTCAAAAATTGTGGACAACAGTGATGTTATTGTTAAGGTATGGATTTTATGTTAAAAAAATGTGATACCTATTACTTCTCTTCAATTGATGATTCCAAACCGTAATCTTAGTGCATATAAATGTCATGGCATTGTCACCGTGATGTGTTTGATGGCATAAAGCTGCACTCCTTTTATATATATATATACAAATTAGACATTTTCTTAAAGGGTTGTCTCACCATGCTGGTTTTACGGAGCAACAGCCAGCTTCATACTCACACTTCCTGGCAGTGGGAGGCTCTACAACTTCAGGCTCACACTTTCTGTTCAGGTTGTAGACAGTTTACAGATTCAGGCTCCCACTTCCTGTTCAAGCAGTAGGATGTTCTACAGGTTCAGGCTCCCACTTCCTGTTCAGGCTGTGGGCAGTTCTACAGCTTCAGGCTCCCCCTTCCTGTTCAGACTGTGGATGGTTCTATAGCTTCAGGCTCCCACTTCCTGTTCAGGCTGTGGATGGTTCTATAGCTTCAGGCTCCCACTTCCAGTTCAGGCTGTAGGCGGTTCTACAGCTTCAGGCTCCCACTTCCTGTTCAAGCAGTAGGACGTTCTACAGCTTCAGGCTCCCACTTCCTGGTTAGGCTGTACTGTGTTCTACAGCTTCAGGCTCCCACTTCCTGGTTAGGCTGTACTGTGTTCTACAGCTTCAGGCTCCCACTTTCTGTTCAGGCTGTGGTCAGTTATGCAGCTTCACACTTCCACTTCCTGGTCAGGCTGTACGGCATTCTACAGCTTCAAGCTCCCACTTCCTTTTCAGGCTGTGGGTGGTTCTACAGCTTCAGGCTCCCACTTACTGGTCAGGCTTTGGGCGGTTCTACAGCTTCAGCCTCCCACTTACTGGTCAGGCTGTGGGTGGTTCTACAGTTTCAGGCTCCCACTTCCTGTTCAGGCTGTGGGCGGTTCTACAGCTTCAGGCTCCCACTTCCTGGTCAGGCTTTGGGCGGTTCTACAGCTTCAGGCTCCCACTTCCTTTTCAGGCTGTGAGCGGTTCTACAGCTTCAGGCTCCCACTTCCTGTTCAGTCTGTGCGCATTTCTACAACAGCAACTGACAATTCAGTTCTGCTATTCCTAGCTGAGCCTATTAGAAGGACGTTACTGATGGCGGGGGTTTTAACAGCAGAGCAGAAGGCTAAAGAGTTAAAGTTTGGTAGTAAGAAAGATAAAAAAGCTCCTTCACTGCTGATAAGACACAGCAAGGAGTGACGTCACCATCCTGGCCATAAGTAGTCGGTTACCTAGCAGGAGAAAAGAACTGCTCTAACTGATAAGCAAAATCACACCAGCAATGTATTTAGTAATAGTCTTTATATTACTGTGCCTCCATTGTTGAAGCCAGTCAATGAGATGGGAATACCCCTTTAAGGCTAGGACGGCAACCTTTCCATGGAGCACGACGGGTTACACCCCGTAGAAGGCAATTGGATAAATACTATGTTACAAACTGTTTACTACGTCTAATTAAATGTAACCATATGGAGACATAGGTCATGTGTATGTAGTAGTTTGCATACTATTTAGATGTTCTTCCGTTAGAAGTGAATATTGGTGAGCTACTTTCCAGTCTGATGACAGTAGATACCATTACCATGCAGAAGGGAACATCAGCGCTCATTAGTCCTTATGAATACTAAAATATTGTGGAGGCCGCCTCAGAGCAGCCTGACCTTTCTTTATGTACTTCCTCTGAAACTTCTCTCCGTGAACTTTATCTTTTGATGCTTCGGTTAATTGGGAATCTGATTTTTTTCAATGTTATCAAACCGGGAGACGGGGGCCGACAGTAAATGTCACCGCAAATTGTCAGCTGCAGTAGCTTTCCGGCCATGCTTAATTTCCAACCAACGTTCAACATGTAAAGCGATTGTTTGGCTTTTTCTTCTTCGCCTCGTTAAATCGTTGGGAAGGTTAATTTCCCGATGACTCGCACCCGGGTCGTGCCCTTTGGCCGATATTAGCAGCTTAATTGTTGTAGGAGGCAAAAACTAGAGAAACAAAGTCTACGGACCTGACCAAATCCAGCAGAAGAAGTGAGCTCCTGTCAAAGAGGGAACGTAGAGGCGACGAAAAGGCTCAACCACTGGGTTGTTTTGTCTTTGACAATGATACAGGTAACATTGTTGCAGAGAATCAAATTAAATGTTCAGTTTGCTCGGTCTCAATAGCTATAAGGGTTCAAGATGGTGGAGTTGACTATTGGGGTTTCCCAGTGGAGTTGATTCTTGGGGCCCACCTGTGGAGGTGATCCTTGGGGCCCACGAGTGGAGTTAATTCTTGGGTCCCACCAGTGGAGTTGATTTTTGGGGCCCACCAGTGGATTTGATTTTTGGGGCCCACCAGTGGAATTGATTCTTGGGCCCACCAGTGGAGTTGACTTTTGGAGCCCACCAGAGGAGTTGACTCTTGCGAACCACCTGTGGAGTTGATTCTTGGGACTCACCAGTGGAGTTAATTCTTGGGAACATCAGTGGAGATGACTCTTGTGGCTCATTAGTGAAGTTGATTCTTGGAGCCCACCAGTGGAGTTGATTCTTGGGGCCCACCAGTGGAGTTAATTCTTGGGGCCCACCAGTGCAGTTGAATCTTGGGGCCCACCCCTGGAGTTGAGGGTTGGGGTCCACCAGTGGAGTTGGTTCTTGGGGCCACCAGGGGAGATGACTCTTGTGGCTCACTAGTGAAGTTGATTCTTTGAGCCCACCAGTGGAGTTGATTCTTCGGGCCCACCAGTGGAGTTAATTCTTGGGGCCCACCAGTGCAGTTGATTCTTGGGGTTGTGAGCTTTAGCGGCTCTGGGATCGTGACTCACGTGTTTTCAGGCAGAGACAGACGTATTCCAGGTGAAAAATACAGGGCCTGTATTTTATTAGCAGCAAACAGAAAATACAAGTGCAAGGCATGCACAAACATAAAACAAACGCCTGCCCGTCTGGGCTCTAACTAACATAGACCAACTTACTGACAGTCTGTAAGTTCCCCCTGCTGGTTTTCCAGCAGGTCTCCACCCAAGACTTAAAGGTAGTCAGGGGTTGTAACCACCATAGATGCTTGAAAACAGGGAAAAAAAACCCAAAAAAAACAAACCAGAAAACGCTCACCAGTATTCTCCCTTCAGATTGAACGTCCGCACCCTCCTGATTAATTGCAGTGCTCCAGGAAGGAACCGTCGGCTGTAGCGGCTTGAGACAGAATGCAAATGTATGAAGAAATCTTCCGGCACTTGCGCAAAGAGGAATCCAAAAAATGTTAAAGTAAAACGCACATTTTATTAGAAAAGTTTAAAAAACATGGTTTAAAACCAACCGCATGTCTACGCGTTTCAAGCCAAAATGTCTCGGCTCTTAATCATGACATTCAAATAGTAAAAATCAAACTCCTTATATGCTGCTTGCTCAGGATCATCAAGAAATACACCTGAATTTTAACCCTATGTTCGCCATTATAATTACAACATTGTCTAAATGACTCATACCCTGCTAAATATACAATTATAATTAATACAAGTATACACACATATCTGTAAACAGAAGATCTCATCTCACCTCCAAGAGAAAAACTAATAAATATATAGAAGGTCTGATTTATAATTTAAACCCTTCGGGTAACGAGTGTCCAGCATAAGAATCCAAAAGGCTTCTCTGTTAGTAAGGCACTTCTTCCTATCCCCTCCTCTTCGTGGTTTGTTAACCATTTCTATGGCTCTAACCCTCAATGATTCCAGATTACCTTGATGTGTATCCCTGAAGTGTCTGGAGGCCCCCGATATTTGGCGCAAGCTGTCCCGTGTAGCATCATATATATATTCACGTATTCTTACATGCAGGCTCCTTGTTGTGCAACCTATGTATTGCAGTTTGCAAGTTTCGCACAAAATCATATAGACTATGAAGGTGCTATGGCAATTCATAAATTGTGATATTTTTAAACGTTTTATGAGTGACAAATGGAGGAAAGACATCACCTTTTACCATATACCTGCATAAGCCGCACCTGCTGGTGCCACACTTATACGATCCTTTTAAGTCCAACCATCTGTTATTGTTTGTTGCAGATGTACTAGTAAGCATACTCGGGGAAACAATATTTCCAATTGTTCGTGGTCTGGTTGATACAAAACCGCAACCATTGGCAAGGATAGATCGTATAGTGGGATCAGTTGTGAGAATGGGTAAATATTTCCTTATTATATCAGAGATGTTATCAAACTGTCTGCTATATTGGGTAGAAAAAACTAAGGAGGAGGTATTATCCCTAATCACTTTTGTTTTACTTATAAGCCCATCTCGTTTCATAAGTCTGGTTCTGTTTTTGGCTCTACGTATCATCCACTTTTTATACCCTCTCTGGCGCAACCTGTTACTTAGGAGCATTTCTTCATTCTGAAACGAAATCTCATCACTGCAATTCTCCTAGCCTGATAAATTCCCCCATCGGGTGATTATGTATAACGTGTTGCGGATGACAGCTAGTAGCCTCCAGAATGCTGTTACCCGAAACGGGTTTCCTATGTGTTTGTGTCCTAATTTCACCAGTGACGGGATCCCCCGTTAATTTCAAATCCAAAAAGACTATGGGCGACATGTATGAATTCGAATGCGTACTTTTTTTTACTTGGCGCCGACACACAGATTTTTGGCGCATTACATAGAGCTTAACGCGCCAAACTTTGTATGGGCATAGAGCTTAGTGCGCCAAGTTTGGCGCATTAAGGTCTATGTAATGCGCCAAAAATCTGTCGTATTCTACACTCTTCTATATCTATTTAGAACTGTGGTGTCGGCGCCAAGTAAAAAAAAAGTATGTATTTGAATTCATACATGTCGCCCTCTTAATGTTTCAATTGCTCGGATTATGAGTTTGAGAGTGTAGAATACGACAGATTTTTGCCGCATTACATATAGCTTAGTGCGCCAAGTTTGGCGCATTACACTCTATCCCCATACAAAGTTTGGCGCATTAAGTTTGTAATGCGAAAAAAATTTTATACTGTCGTATTTACACTCAATATATTTTTGAACGGGAGTGTGGGCCCAAGAAAAAAAAAATTTTGAATTATACAGTCCCCCCTTATTTTCATGATACTGGTATATGTAAAGGAAAAATTTTTTTGATTCTTTGAATGTTCTACAAATCTAGGAATGTTTTTAGACTTTTCCTGAAAAATTTTTGCAGGTAGCTAATAACCCCCATACCAAAATATACCCGTGGCAAAAGGTTGCCCACCCGAATATATTATCTTTCCTTCCCCCCCAAAGACAAAATATTCGCCGTGGGGGAGAAAAGGAGCCATAGGGCAACCGTTTTGCAGAAAAAAACTCACCATTGAAACTGAATAAATTGTGACCCAAAAAAAAACTCTGTCACCAAAAAAGTATACTGTTTTTAAAGGTTTTCCATAATTGGTGTGTTTGTTCAATTTTGAGTGAGTGATATAGCAAAAAAGAGGGATAGAAGTGTAAAAGGGGAACAAATTTAAAAATGAAACCCATTTTTTAGTTTGGTTTCCAAACAATCGGCTCATATGTCTAAACACCTCCCTTGAATCTTTTAAAGGGAGTAGGGGAAAAAGGAAAAAATCGGCTTAAAATGCCTTCCAACCCTAAATTAAGTGTTGTTTTTTGGACCAAACCCCGATTTTTAAAAAGGGCGTAAGGGGGGAGGGGAAATTCCCCTTTTGTATTTTGGTTTTAAACGTGAAAAGGTAGGGATTTTTGGAATTTCACCTTTTGCTTTCCCTTTTTTTTATCGTCTAAAAAACCCGTGATTTTTCCCTCCTCCAAAGGGCCCTTTTCCCTTTTTTTTTAAAAGATTCGTGGATTGTTGGTCAATTTCCTATAAACTTTTTCATCTGATTTTCATGTTTTATTTGCCCCAATGTTAAATCTCTTCCTTATAGTAAAAAGGTACCCCCCTTAAATTTGGGTGCCAACTATTGGTTTTTTTTTTCAATTATTTAAAAACCCTTTAAAATTTTCTCTGACTTGTTTTTATTTCCCTTATCATTTGGTTTTTTTGATCCTTGAGCTCTTGTTCAATAGATATGGGAAAAAATCATACTAGACACTCGGAATTCATGGTAATAATCAGAATTTTTGATATCTGTAAATTAACGTCATGGGTTCAATAATGCGTGCCTAATGCACTTCGTCTAATTCTCC
The DNA here is from genome assembly GCA_025379985.1 of Phyllomedusa bahiana. NCBI lineage: Eukaryota > Metazoa > Chordata > Amphibia > Anura > Hylidae > Phyllomedusa > Phyllomedusa bahiana. The sequence goes on along the minus strand of JAODAL010058882.1, from coordinate 4,183 downwards.
AGCTCTGTATAGAAATTTTTCAGCAAAATTCAAAATTTTGAAGGGGGAAAAAAATGTGCTCATTACAAAGATTCCCTCACTACCATCTTGGTTGAAAGTTTTTTTCAGTTTGAAGCTAATAAAAAGATTGCATTTTGATAGTATTGTACAAAATTTAAATCAGTGTGGGCACTAGTTTAAACCCCCATTCAGTACTTTAAGCTGTTCGCTAATAGCACACAAGCCGATAGATTAAGCCTGTAATTCACAAACCAGTCCCTTCCCCAGGGGACTTCATGTCCTTTAAGGGGGGAAAACTGGGGGAAATCCTTTTTGAAATCTGGAAGGGGTCCTCTTGTGTTTCTGCTGCAGCCCCGTCTTTTGGGAACCCTGAGCGCCCTGTGCTCCCTCCCGTTTTTTGGGGTCTGTATGTTTTAAGAAATTCCCAGATGTCTATATTTGTGTCGACGTCCTTCGAATTGAAGTGTCCGTGAGGATGGATATTTCCCCATCTGAGGGGGAAAACGAAACCCCTTTCTTTTCGTCTTTGTTTTTTTTTTTTTTAAACCACCATATAGCTTACCTGTGACTTTTTAAAACCCGGGAAAAACCCCGGGGGGGTGGACCCATGGGGGGGGAAACACCGCCCTGCCTTTGCTATCCCAATAAAAGGGCCCGCCCGGGAATGGCTGAACCCATACTAACTTTAAAAAGTTTAAACATTTTCGACAGTTAACGTCGACACCCATCTAACTTTGGGCCTTTCTTCCCCCCCAAGGCCCCTTTACCTTGGGGGGTGCGGGAAATCTGAAGGTGCACGAAAGGCCCCGGGCCCGGGATGAACGCCATTTATCCCTTTCCTTTTTCCCCCTTCATATCCCCCCTTGCTAGCCCCCAGGGGGCCACCTTGTGCCCAAAAACTATGCATCTGGGTTTAAGCGTCTGGTTTGTTTTTGGGACCCTGGGGTGTTTCACAGAACTTAAAGTCCTTGGGGCCAGGAACCAGGGGTCCCTCGCATTCTTCCCTTTTTTTTGGGGCCACCAATTTGGGGGAGTGATCCGTGATCCCCCAAAACTGCCTTCCCCCCAGTAATCCCTGAGGCCCGTTTCCCCACTTTGGGGGGGGCCCAACTTTTCCCCTTCTACAATCGAATTTTTTTTTTGGCTCCGATGTTGGGGCTGAGGTACCCGAGGGGTCTCTTCCCCCTCCCCTTTTGGGGACAAGACTCCCCCAAAGCTGACTTCTGAGGATCCGCTGCACCAGGAACTCCCCCAAAATTGGGGGTGATCAATACAGGCCTCTTACAAAGAACCTCCTTGAGCTTTTGGAAGGCTTGTCGGGCCCCCGGATTCCACTGTGCCGGGGGGGTTTTTCTCCTTGGGGAGATTGTGAGAGGGGGGGTATTGTGCAAACCCCTGGCACAAACCTCCGAATAGCCGGGAATGCCCAGGAAGGGTCTAACCTGTTTTTTGGACCGGGTTAGGCCAATTTGATGGCTCGAGCTTGTTACCTGGGGTTTGTGACCCCCTCGCCGATATTATACCCGAGGGAGCGGGCCCCCTTCTAGCCCTATTTCGCTTTCGTGGGGTTGGGCCCTTAGACCGGGGCCCCTTTTCGGTTTAGAAACCCCTTTCACCTTAGCCCGATGGGAATCCCAAAAGGGGCTGTAGTCCCCATATCCAGGATGCGGTTTTCGTGTTTTTTGCGGCGCGGGGGGATGTCCATTAACCCCTGAAAGGTTGCAGGAGCCCCATGTAAACCAAAGGGAAAGACCACGTACGGAAGTATCCCTTTGGGGTGGAAAATGCTATTTTCTCCTTGTCCTGATCTGTGAGAGGAACCCGCCAATACCCTTTGGTGAGGTTGGTGGTCAAAACCTCGCTGGTCCTAAACCCCTCGATCAGCTCGTCGACCCTTGGGATGGGTTTGGCATCGAATTGGGACCTTTTTTAATTGCGGAAGTCTTACAAACCCCAAAAACCCCTTGGTTAGGAATAATACATGGGGGGGACCACCCCCTTTGGGACTTTTCCCATTTTCCCCCCGGGCTAGCATTTTCCCCACTTCTTCTGAAATGGCTTGCCTTGGGCTTCTGGCCCTGTATGGTCCAACCCAGTTTTGGCCGGGTCGGTTTTCAATGCATGTTGGAGACAATTGTCCGGCAGGCATTAGAGAAACCCCTCGGTTCCCCCTGTAGGAAAACCCTCACCTCCTGTCCTGGCCCCTTTACAAGGATTGCGATAGGACGGGGGGGAACTCCCTTTTTGGGCTTCCCCGACCCCTTGCCCGCCACCGGCTTTCTGGGCCCTTCCAGGGTTTGAGAGGTTAAATTTGGGAATTGGGAGGGTTTTTTTTCCCCGGCAGGAAAAAAACCCTTGTAATTCCCCTCACTCCCCCGTTCATAATCTATAAGGGCCTTGACTTGGCTGAAATTTGCTTTTTAAGGTTTGGGACAAGTTCGGCACCCGTCCCGGGGCTGAAAAACTGACTCTTGGGCCCTTTTTGTAAACCCGGGCGGGGCTTCCTGGGCCTGTACATGTTTTCCCTTACAAGGGGCTAAAGCCGCGACCCTCCTAGTGGGCTATATGCTCTATGCTTCGAAAGGGGGTTTTTCCTCTTGCTCCCGTTTTCTCGGCTATTCCGGACCCCTCGGGGATTCTCCCCATTATACAGCTGAACGGGGAACCGGGGTGCCTTGGATTCCCCCGGATGGCGAACATAAAAAGGGGCAACAGGTGGCCCAAAACCCCTCCCATCCTTGCCACCCCCTTTTTTTAACATTCCCCTTTAAGGTTTTTATTAAAGGCTCGACCAGACCTTTGGTCGGGGGATGGAAAACGGAGGTGAGCGGGGGGCAATTTTTAGCAGGGGCATGCTCTTTGGCCCCCTTTGGAATAAATGGGGTGCCCTGATGGGGCGGATTCCTTGGGGATCCCTGTACGGGTGAATAGCGAAAAGCCCCCTACTATCCTTTTTGAGGAGGTATTTCTGGGTTACCCCAGGGTAGGGGTGGCGTAATCCATACCCAGGTTTAAAAAAGGTGCCCTATCCCGTTTTAGGGGGGGGACCGCCCCGACCATGCCATCCACTAAATGGTACCTTTATAAGGGGGAAGGGGAAACCCCAATGGACTCGGAAAATGGGGTCGGGGGCTGGACCTAACTCGGGCCCAGGATGACAAAATTTTTCCATGCCCTTAGTCCGGGCCAGTAAAAGTTCCCGCTCCACCCGTCCTAGTTTTCTCCCCCCCCAAGTTCCCCCCAAAACATGGGAATGTCCCAATTCTAAGCTTCAGACTGTGTTCGGGGTACCCCCAATGCCCCCCACCTCTGTGGGGCGTTTTTTCCCCCGGGTACAATAAATAATCCCGTACAGCAAAAGGTGGGGTGAAACTCCCCCCCTTCCTGGGGTTTCCCTTTTGTTTTTCCCAAACTTTACCCGGTTGGGGTTTCCCTCATTTGCCTGTCCCAAAATTTCCCCCCCGGGAACTGGAAGGAGGAGAGTTCTAACTCAAGGGGGGTTCCTCGGGTCCCCGCCAGGACCGACATAATCACTTTTTTGGGCACCGTCTTTACAGCAAACATCATTATACATTTTAGAGTTTTATTTCCCAAGATCACAAAACAGAGGAAAGTCAAAGCCAAAAAACTGCGCTTGGGTAAAGGCACCACGGCCACCTCATGTTGGGTGACCCACGGATCTCTTTGCCAGTATGCCTTTGGGGGTTTCCCCCGGTGTCCCCATGGTACAAAAATACCCTATCCCGGCGTGAGGGAGTTGCTCGGTCAAGTGGGGTTGCAAATGTCCTAAGTCCCGGTCCAGGGGGCCCGCCCGAATGTCCCCTTAATGGGAATTTCACTTTTTGTCGGTCCTTTTCCCAGCAGACCCCAGTGGAATAGAGGGGGGCAAACAGGAGGTACGCCTCCCCAACCCACTTCCATGGGTTCCTCCTACCCGGCAACGGGGGGCCCCCATTGCCCCTCCCCTTGGCACCCCCACAATAAGGGGTCCGGCCTTAGAGAAGGTCTGTTTTTTTGGGGTGGATTCCCCTCCCCTTCCTATACCCTTTACCCCCCTTTTGGGAAAGGACATTTACCGCGGGGGGAATTGCGGATTCCCGGGGGGATGTAACTTGCAGGAACTCCCTGTAGGCTGTACCGTTCCCCAACCGCGACCAGTTTCGTCCCGCTTTTGGGGCTGAAG
>JAODAL010058881.1:0-21827 GCA_025379985.1 Phyllomedusa bahiana | reverse complement strand
CGCCCCATGCACTCTATTCCCACTAACGCCTCACCCATCCAGCTTGCAGCCTCCCAACCTGGCTGCTGCCACCAGTGCCTCCAGCCTGCTGGCCCTCTCTGGCGTCCTGGGCCTTCAGTCTCAGCTGGCAGCAAAAGAGGCACTGGCGGCAGACCCAAGGGGTAATCCCTATACGTTTGCCGGTACCCCAAGATTACAATTCACCATTGCCCCTTCTCTTGACTCCTAGGGATGCCAGTTATATAACTTGGGATGCTTTTACCTTTGCTGTCTTTTCAGGGTATGTTCCCCTGGGTTGGAGATGCTGCGGATTTTCTGCTGCTGAAAATCCACAGCATTTTTGCAGGTAAACCCCCAGCAGATCATGCAACTGCAGGTTTTGTGTACATTGGCCTTATTCTATTCACAAATCCTGTAGGGGCAACTTTGCTGAGGGTCTGCAGTGGTTTTTTTTTTTTTTTTTATTCCCCATTGCAAAAATAATTTTTAATTTAATTCCAGGTGGAAAATGAGCAACAAATTGAAAGGGTTTCCACCACATATTGACATGCTGTGGATTTAAAATCACTGTTGCACGCCAATTTCCTTGTAATTTTGATGTATTGTTTTGTTTTTTGTTTTGTTTTCTTTTACAAAGTGGGGATCAAATTTTTGAAATTTCATCCATTCTGCGGCCACTCTTATAAAAAAAAAAAAAAAAAAAAAAAAAAAAAAAGAAAAAGGTTGCTTGTGTGGAAATGCCTTTAAATTTTTTTTTCCCATCTCAAAGCTTTTGTCCACGTGAGACTCACGTGGCTGTATGTGGGACTGTCATAGAAGAGAACAGAGAGTGAGCCGCACATGCGCAACCACATCTTTGGCTCAGGCACGCATAAGGATAGAGTGTAGGTAGATCCCCGTTCTATGTCCTGCCTCCGGGAACCGCACCTATCACGTCTGTGCCATAAATGTCTGAGATGGGAAAACCCCCTTAAAGGGTTTTTGCCCCCATAGACCGTGCCCCTTCTGCTCTTAGGAGTCCAAAAAGGAGCGCTGGTTCTCCATTTTGTTCTATGGGAGTTCCCAATCAGGGGAGCGCTGGTGTTTCCATTCTCTCTTGGAGTTCCCATACAGGGGGGGCGTGTGTTCTCCCCTTCTCTTATGGAGTTCCCCTAAGGGGACGCTGTGTTCCCCCTTTCTTTTGGGGTTCCCCTACAGGGGAGCGCGTGTTTCCATTTGTTTTTGGATTCCCTACAGGGGGGAGCGCTGTGTTTTCCATTTTTTTTTGGGGGGTTCCCAGTAAGGGGAGCGCTTTGGGGTTTTCCATTCTGTTTAGGGGTTCCGTACGGGGAGCGCTGGTTCTCCTTTGTTCTAGGGTTCCCCGTACGGGGAGACGTGTTCTCCCTTCGGGGTTTTATGGGGTTCCCAAAATAAAGGGAGCGCTGGTTTCTCTATTCTGTTTATGGGGTTCCAGTACAGGGGGAGCTGTGTTCTCCCTTCGTTCTATGGGAGTTCCGTACAGGGGAGAGCTGGTTCTCCAACTTTCTAGGGAGTTCCCCGTCAGGGAGCGCTGTGTTCTCCATTCTGTTTTTGAGAGTTCCCAGTATAGGGGAGCGGAATGTTCGGTTCTATTCGGAACTCCCATAGAACAGAATGGAAAGCCTGTGCAAGCTCAGCCGGCTTTCCAGTCTGCTCTGTAACTTTCGAGGACCCGTTCCTGAGATAGTACTGGGTCCCAGAAGTGGAACCCACTTTTATCAGACTTTGATGGCATATGACATTTATGGTGAGAGAACCCCTTTAAGGTTGTCTTCTAATATGTGGCTGATTTTCTGGGAACCCTTAATTGGTGCTAAATTACCCTTTAGTCTTGCGGCTTTTGTCTATTCCCCTTTTATGATTCCACACATGCACTCCCCTTTTTAGCTGAACTATGTTGCATGTGTAGCTTAGGCTGACCAACTAGGAATTGCCAGCAATGGGTTTGATTATACAGTACATTTACAATACCACACAGCAGCATTCAAGGTGGTGTTTTAGATTATAATAGGTTTATTTCTTTTTTTCCCCAGAAACAGCGCCACCATTGCCCATTGGTAATGTCTGGTATTGCAGTCTAACCCCACTCAATGTAACAAACATGGGTGAAAATGCTGCTGTTGCTGGACAAAAAACAAAACAAACCTGGTCTTCTAAACGTGTCCGATCCTTTTTGGACCTCCTCTCCCCCACATCCCCCATTACCGATGCACTTCTACATAGCTGGAGAGGGTCGGGCGCGGTGGACCGGCGCGTCCGATACTGAATTGCTTATTAATGTGAATTGCAAAAATCTCACTGCAAGGAAAACAAAATAAAATAGCAATTTTTTTTTTATTTTTCTTTTCTGTGCGACGGGAAATGTAAATATTCTTGTATTTTTGTCTTTTCTGGATGCGAGACGAGTTGATTGCGGAGGGGGGAGGAGGTTTGCGGCGCTGAGGGTTGTCCACGGGAGGAATGGGGAGATCTAGATCTGCGAGGAAGAGTGAGATTTCTCAGTGGGAAAGAAATGATAAATTAATAATCTTGACTAAAATTAACCAGATCTTTTCCCTTTTTCTCTTCTGGTGCGTTTCCATGGAGACAGACAGAGACCCGGGGCCTGTAAGTATACGGCGGCGCTGTGTGGGCTCGTGGTGTGTGAGGGGATGCGGGGAATATTGTCTTCCTTTTAGATCTGGGTTCTCGCCCTCAGAACACGGCTCTGCATTTCGGCTCCTGATTAAGCTGTGTCGGGGCGCGCCGTCAGACTGTGGCGCAGTAATTGCGGATTCTGCATAGCGGAGCGCGTAGGTGACCGGCCATACTCGCCAGATCTGCGCCCGGTGCATGTCCCAGGGCGGGAGCATCGGTCACCAAATGCAATGTTCCTATGTTTAGATCAGTCCCTTTAACAAGGCGTCATATCATGCTTAACACTTTAGTACCAGGACGCCCTCAGTGCACTTAGGGGATATGAAGTGGGCTCAGCCTGCTCCATACATGGCGGGTGCTGGCTGTGAGATACAGCGGCACCCGCTGCCAGAGCCGGAGACCTCTCTGATGCCGGCTATTTAACCATTTAGACATAGCGGTAAACATCCAAATAGTTATATGGTGGGGCCGAGGTCCATGTATGGCCTCCGGTCATCCAATCCACTCCACGGTCCCCTGGGCCAGGGGGGGCCACAGACCGGCTGGGGCCCGGGCCTCCCGCGGCGACTCCCCCTTGCGGGCCCCCCTTCTGGGCACGACCGTCTACAGCCCCGGGTGGGGCTCCCTAAGCACAGAAAAGGCGAGCCCGGGAGGGGTTTTTTCCCTAATCCTTCCCCAACACTTGCAAGAAAATTTCAATTAACGTTTTGAACGTTTTCTGTGTCATCAATTTGGGGTTTGGCCCCCATCCAGTAAATGTGGTTAGAACAGGTGAAGTTCACCCTATCGGCTTGGAATACGAAGGTGCTATGCCTCCCAATGTATTGCTGGTTCTTGGCACCAACCTTAAACCATTTGTAGGAGTGCTGCTTTAACTGTAGGCTCCCAGGAGCGAGATGTCTGCAGTCACCACATGTAAAGGTCTTCCTGCTGCCTAGAAGACCCTAGGATAAACCAGACAAACCGAATCTAGTACCGGGCTCAAGCCACGAGACTAAACCCCTAGCAAGGAGCCGATCCAATAATCACTGGTGGAAAAATGACTTTATTAACGCAGTTCATGAAAATTCATGAAGCGAATTAGAAAGCGCCAGATAATGCTCAGAAACCCATAGTGCAGAGGAAAGCTTTTGGGGAGAGCCGGGCTTTGCAGCTTTTTGTATTCATGTCCATGTTCTCCTTTTGATCTTATCAGAGCTGCGTTACTCTTCCGAACGGGGAGCGAGTGCGAACCTTATCCGATTACCTGAACAGCAACAAGAAGCGTAAAACCGAGGAAAAAGACTTTGGGACGGATTATGTGAGTCCTGATTCTTGATTGTATGTACGGGCAGCTGTAGTGTAACATCCAGTGTATTGCAGCAGACACAGAGGGTGGTTGCTGCCGCCATTGCGACGCTGGGTGGTTGCTGCCGCCATTGCGACGCTGGGTGGTTGCTGCCGCCATGCGCGTGGGTGGTTGCCTGCCGCCTGCGCTGGGTGGTTGCGCCGCCGCGCTGGGTGGTTGCGCCGCCGCGCGCTGGGTGGTTGCGCCGCCATGCCGCGCTGGGTGGTTGCTGCCGCCGCGCGTGGGTGGTTTGCTGCCGCCAGCCCGCGGCTGGGTGGTTGCTGCCGCCATTGCGACGCTGGGTGGTTGCTGCCGCCATTGCGACGCTGGGTGGTTGCTGCCGCCATTGCGACGCTGGGTGGTTGCTGCCGCCGCCGCGCTGGGTGGTTGCTGCCGCCTGCCGCGCTGGGGTGGTTGCTGCCGCCATTGCGACGCTGGGTGGTTGCTGCCGCCATTGCGACGCTGGGTGGTTGCTGCCGCCATTGCGACGCTGGGTGGTTGCTGCCGCCATTGCGACGCTGGGTGGTTGCTGCCGCCATTGCGACGCTGGGTGGTTGCTGCCGCCATTGCGACGCTGGGTGGTTGCTGCCGCCGCCGCGCTGGGTGGTTGCTGCCGCCATTGCGACGCTGGGTGGTTGCTGCCGCCGCCGCGCTGGGTGGTTTGCTGCCGCCGCCGCGCGGGTGGTTGCTGCCGCCGCCGCGCTGGGTGGTTCGCCGCCGCCGGCCGGTGCCGCCGGCCTGGGTGGTTGCCGCCGCCGCCGCGCTGGGTGGTTGCCGCCGCCGCGGCTGGGTGGTTGCTGCCGCCGCCGCCGCGTGGTGGTTGCTGCCGCCGCCGCGCTGGGTGGTTGCCGCCGCCGCCGCGCTGGGTGGTTGCTGCCGCCGCCGCCGCCGCACTGGGTGGTTGCCGCTCCAAATCGAGTGTTACCTGAAAAGCACCAAAATAACACAAAACCATGGAAAAAGACTTTTGGATGGATTATGTGAGTCCTGATTCTTGTTTGTATGTACTGGAAGCTGTAGAGCAAAAGCCAATATATGTCACCAGAAATGGGCGAAGAGTTGTTGCACGAGTTGTTGGTGTTGCACTACTTGTTTAAAACGCGTTGGCTGTTTTTTTTTCTTTTGTTCTGCGATGCCCTTTGTTTGTTGCGGGAGTTGGTGCAATATCAATCCAGCTTGTCCATGAGTAAAAAAACATTGTTGGAGAGGCGCTGGTTGGGTTTCCTCTGCTCAGCAATGTTTCCTTAGAATCCCATTGATTTGTAGACGTTCCTTAGAATTAAGCTAGAATATGTGACTATGGAGACGCGCCATGTCCCCAATGACGCCCTGCGGCCCGCCGCATTCAGGAATAACCGCTCTCTCTCTCTCGCAGGGCAGTGACGCCGACCGCAGCGAGGACAATCTCGTGGTGGACGAGGTGAGTTGCTTTCTCAGGTAATCCACCTGCACTGAAATAAATGGTAGGAAGCCACAATAGGTGCAATTTGTCTTCCAGGACCCGGCCTCCCCTCACAGTGTCCACTCCTACTCCTCACGAGAAAATGGCGTGGATAAAACCGGCCTACAACGAAAAGACCCCCCTCCAGCGAGTCCGAACTCCATGACCTCGTCCAGCAGCGTCTCCCCCTCCAGGAGCAAGGATCTCCCCACGGTACTGGCGTGCTATTGTATGAGGGGTGACACTTGTTCAGTGTTTTGTAGCAAGAGCCCGGACACATGGTTGTAGCGTTGGGGCGGTAAACACCCACTCTACATGTTTTGCTGTCCTCCACGTGCTGCCTTCAGCACATTGTTTTGGCGGTGCCCGTCCCTTGGGAGGTGCATTGTTTTCGGGCCCCCCCCCCCAACACCCACTTGAGGGCGGGGGCGCTTTGGCCCCCCCCCCTCCCTGGTGGGGGGGGCATTGTTTCGGTTCGCCCCCCCCCTGTGGGGAGGGCGCATTGTTTGCCGGTTCCCCCCCAACCCCTCTTGTGGAAGAGCGCCGGTGCCCGGCCCCGCCCCCCCCCCCCCTTGTGGGATGGGCGCATTGTTGCCAGCGCCCCCCCCCCCCCCCCCCCCACCACCCTTCCCCTTGGTGGGGAGGGCGCATTGTTTTTCCGGTGCTCGCCCGCCCCCCCCCCCTTGGTGGGGAGGGCGCCTTGCTTCTGAGGAGCGCCCCACCCACTTCAGATGCATTATGGCGGCGGTGCCCCCAACTCCTCAAGTTTAACTCTGACTTTATCGAGCAGCGTATCCCCCTCCAGGAGCAAGGATCTTCCCATGGTGCTGAGCTCTCTTATATGAGGGGTGGCACTCTTAGCGTTTTGCATCTAGGGCCCGGGCACGTACTTGCAGTGCTCCCCTTCAGGGACACCCTGGACTTTTTGTTGCCACAGTGCCCCTCCCTATGATGCATTGTTTTGCTAGCGCACGCCCCCTTTTCCCGGGCACATAGTAGCGGCAGTGCCCCACTCCCTTCAGACGCATTGTTGCGGCGGTGGCCCCTCCCCCTGGACACATTGCTGCAATTATCAGAGTCTCACCCTGGTTTATCTGTAGATAATGCTCTGTTTCTTTTGTAGCAAGTAGAGAAGGCTGGAACCCCGGGCCTGAAGTCTAGCACCCCAAATTCTCAGAGTGATATGAGCACGCCCGGTCCCAGTGGGGCCAGTGCATCCCAATTCCGACCTCTGTCCAGTAAACAGTCTATTGACCCCATAGGTGAGTAGATCCTGGTATTGATGCAGCAGATCCAGCCTCTGTCTTGCTTGATGTCTAATGAGATGTCCTTTATTTGCAGCCTTGGGGCTTCGGGCCCCCTTGGGAGCACAGGGAGGCTACCCAGCTGCCTTCAGCATTGCTCACCCTTCGGTGAACGCTGAGGGGGCTGGAGCCTATGCCAGTCTGCACCTCATGTCCCCGCAGATCAATGGGGCGGCCGCCGGGGCTTATGGACGGTCCTCTTTAGTAAGTGAATACATTTGTCTTTGCTTTGTGCGTTAGATGGGAGGTGTAGACGTTATTCGCATGGTGGGCTGGTCTAAGTCTCCTGGTCATAATGTATTGCATTATATATATATATCTCTTATATATATATATATCTCTATATATCTCTATATATCTCTATATATCTCTATATATCTCTATATATCTCCATTATCCTATAGGTTGGTTATGACCCTCATGCACACATGCGAAGTTTGGGGGCTGCTATTCCCGGAGCTGCATCTGGAAAACCGTAAGTATGACAGTGTGTGTGTGTGTGTTTTTTTGCTTTTTTGCCATTTGTTCCCCTTTTACGACTAAAGGATTTGTCACACATCACGAAATCCACCTCTGCAGCCGATATCGGCATTTTCCAGAAATCCCATAGAGATTAATGGGGCGGCCATCTTTATTCTCTTCGTTCGATGCAAACTTAACAACCTCTCTTAGAAGCAAGTCATTTTATTTTCTTTATTACACTGGTTTTCCCATAATGCAACTTATCACCTCTCCAGATGTCTGGTCTGTGGGTGTGTGACCTTTTGGGACTCCAGTCAATTATAATAATGCAGTTCTGGTCTAACTCTGTGTGATTGGAGTGGTGGTCAAGTGTATGTAATGCAACCCCATTCAAAGTCTATGTAACTAGTTGAAGGGGTTTTCTACAGTGTTTCACCAAGCTGATCTTACGCCAGCTTTAGCCTACTCACGTGATACTGCAGCGATCCTGCAGCTTCAGGCTCCCGCTTCTGTTCATCTGCAGCGTCTACAGTTCAGGCTCCCGCTTCCTGTTCATGCTGCAGGCGGTCCTACAGCTTCAGGTGCCCGCTTCCTGCTCAGGCTGCGTGCGGTTCTACAGCTTCTGGCTCCCACTTCCTGCTCAGGCTGGGGGCGGCTTTACAGCTTCAGGCTCCCGCTTCCTGTTCAGGCTGTGGGTGGTTCTACAGCTTCAGGCTGCTGCTTCCTGTTCAGGATGTGGGTGGTTCTACAGCTTCAGGCTCCCGCTGCCTGTTGAGGCTGTGGCCAAATCTACAGCTTCAGGCTCCCGCTTCCTGTTCAGGCTTGGGGTTTCTACGCTTCGCTCCGCTTCCTGTTCGGTGTGTGGCGTTCTACAGCTTCAGGCTCCACGCTTCCTGTTCAGGCTGTGGGGTTCTAAGCTCGGCTCCTCTGTTCAGGCTGTGGGCGTTCAGTTGGCTCCCGCTTCCTGTTCAGGCTGTGGGCGGTTCTAAAGCTTCAGGCCTTCCTGCTTCCTGTTAGGCGTAAGCAGTTCCCTACAGTCAGTGACTGGGCGTTTCAGCTCTGCTATTCCTGCTGTGGGCCTTTAGCTTTGTCCGTTCTTTATATGTATTTTAATGGATTGTCATCATTGTTTCTTTAGTAGTGGTGTTTAAGTTTAGTAGTTTTAAGGCGTGGGGGGGGTTTACAGCTTCAGGCTCCTGTTTGTTGGGCGGGGGGTGGGGGTTTTACAGCTTCAGCTCCTGCCCCCTTTTCAGGCTGTGGGCAGTTCTACAGCTTCGGGCTCCCGTTTCCCTGTTCGGTGTGGGGGGTTCTATTTTTTCAGGCTCCCGTTTCCCTGTTCAGCGTGGGGGGGGGTTCTCATTTCAGGCTCCTGTTCTGTTCGGCGTGGTGGCGGTTTTACACTTCGGCTCCGCTTCTGTTCGGCTGTGGGAATTCAAAGCTTAGGCCCCCCCGTTTTTCCTGTTAGGCGGGGGCAATTCTACGCTTCAGGCCCCCACTTCCGTCCCGCTTCCTTCAGGCTTGGGGGGGTTTACAGTTCAGGCCCCTGTTTCCCTGTTAAGGGTAAGCATTTACGGGCAGTGATGAATTTCAGCTCTGCTATTCCTAGCTGAGCCTTTTGCTTTGTCCTTGTTATATATGTATTAAATGGATGTCATATTTTTTCTTATAATATAGTGTGTTTTGATGTAGTTAAGACACAGCAGAGGCTGCAGGTGTAGAGGCTGTGATCGCTGTGATGCGCCCCCCCACCCTCAAGTATTTCAGTATTCCACGTGCAGCTCCTTAATCATTCCCCTCTTGTTCCCTCTTGCAGAGCTTACTCCTTTCATGTCAGTGCAGACGGGCAGATGCAGCCGGTCCCGTTTCCTCCGGATGCCCTGATAGGTTCTGGGATCCCCCGTCACGCGCGTCAGCTCCATACATTAAACCACGGAGAGGTGGTTTGCGCTGTGACTATAAGCAACTCCACCCGTCATGTCTACACTGGAGGCAAAGGTTGTGTGAAGGTGTGGGACGTCGGGCAGCCGGGCACCAAGACTCCTGTGGCACAGCTGGATTGCTTGGTAAGACTTGAGGATCGCGCTGGCTCTTATTTGACTGTCCTGTGTACTTAATGGGGATACGTTGTTTCATTATACTGCCCTATATGAGGATACATTGTTTCATTATACTGCCCTATATGAGGATACATTGTTTCATTATACTGCCCTATATGAGGATACGTTGTTTAATTATACTGCCCTATATGGCGATACCATGTTTCATTATACTGCCCTATATGAGGATACAATGTTTCATTATACTGCCCTATATGGGGATACCATGTTTCATTATATGGCCCTATATGGGGATACCATGTTTCATTATACTGCCCTATATGGGGATACCATGTTTCATTATACTGCCCTATATGGGGATACCATGTTTCATTATACTGCCCTATATGGGGACACCATGTTTCATCATACTGCCCTATATGGGGATACCATGTTTCATTATACTGCCCTATATGGGGATACCATGTTTCATTATGCTGCCCTATATGGGGATACGTTGTTTCATTATGCTGCCCTATATGGGGATACGTTGTTTCATTATGCTGCCCTATATGGGGATACGTTGTTTCATTATACTGCTCTATATGGGGATACGTTGTTTCATTATACTGCTCTATATGGGGATATGTTTCATTATACTGCCCTATATGGCGATACCATGTTTCATTATACTGCCCTATATGGCGATACCATGTTTCATTATACTGCCCTATATGAGGATACGTTGTTTCATTATATTGCCCTATATGGGGATATGTTGTTTCATTATACTGCCCTATATGGGGATATGTTGTTTCATTATACTGCCCTATATGGGGATCCTTTGCTTTAGTGATTGATGAGGTCCAGTCATCAGACCCTGATAATCGACAACTCATGGGGTGTGAGCCTCTGCTTTGAGGTTGTGACAGCAACATTTATCCCATCTGCACATGATGGGTGCTAAATGCATGTGCACTGGTGAACAAACCCCCCTGCAGCCATGGAATGGCATCCAAATCCCCATCGTCCCATTTTATGGCCCTAATGGGGAAATCATTTTATTATATCCCTATATGGGGATACCATGTTTCTTAACTCCCCTAATGGGATACGTTTTCATTATACTGCCCTATATGAGGTACTTGTTTAAATTTATACGCCCTATATGGGATACCATGTTTCATTATACTGCCCATATGGGATACTTTGTTTCTTATGCGCCCTATAGGGGATACCATTTTCATTATATGCCCTATATGGGTTAAATGTTTCATTATACGCCCTATATAGGATACATTGTTTCATAAATGCCCTATATGGATACCATTTTTCTTTAAAACCCCCCCAATAGGCATACCATTTTTTTAAAATCCCATATGGCGATCCCATGTTTCTTAACTCCCTATATGGCGATCCCATTTTCATTATATGCCCTAATGGCGATACCATGTTTCATTAATTGCCCTAATGGGAAATTTTGTTTCATTTTTTGCCCTATAGGGGGATTTTTTGTTTATTTACTGCCCTATAGGGGTTCCTTGCTTGTGTTTTTTTGGTCCAGTTCAGCCCCCTTTAAATCGACAACAGGGGGGTGGGGCCACTGGGGGGGGTTGTGAGCAACATTTATCCCCTCTGCACATGATGGGTGCTAAATGCATGTGCACTGGTGAACAAACCCCCTGCAGCCATGGGAATGGGCATCCCAAATCCCCCATCAGTCCCTTGTACAGTGAGCCGGGTGGTGGTGGACTGATGGCTCCGTACAGATGAGGCACTTGCGACCCCTATTCTTATCAATGCTTGGAACTAGTCTTTGGATAGGAGGTAAATGATGCTGGTGGTACAACCCCTTTAATAAAGTTGGAGTGCTTCTTTAAAGGGGTCTGCAGTTATTAGTGCTTTAGCCGTACTTTGAAGAGCGTTCTGGAGTCCACAACACAATCTGCATGTGTTGGACGAGGTTCACACCGCACTGTTCGGAGCCTCCGTTGTATGGATACCTTAATAAAGTATCTATAGGAATAGGGAATCCATAAGGAACAATGGGGCTTTCTTAGTTGCCTTTGAACGTTTCCTCGATATTTTTTATTTTTTTATCTGTGTGCACTCAGATAAGACACAGAGCAGAGAGGGAAGGGGAGAGCAGGACGGTAACCAGAGAAACCTGTGTGCACTCAGATAAGACAAAGAGCAGAGAGAGAAGGGGAGGAACAGGATAGAACCAGAGAAACCTGTGTGCACACAGATAAGACAAAGACAAAAGCAGAGAGAGGAGGAGAGAGCAGGACGGTAACCAGAGAAACCTGTGTGCACTCAGATAAGACAAAGAGACAAAGAGCAGAGAGAAAAGGGGAGAACAGGACGGTAACCAGAGAAACCTGTGTGCACTCAGATAAGACAAAGAGCAGAGAGAGAAGGGGAGAGCAGGACGGTAACCAGAGAAACCTGTGTGCACTCAGATAAGACACAGAGCAGAGAGAAGGGGAGAGCAGGACGGTAACCAGAGAAACCTGTGTGCACTCAGATAAGACAAAGAGCAGAGAGAGAAGGGGAGAGCAGGACGGTAACCAGAGAAACCTGTGTGCACTCAGATAAGACACAGAGCAGAGAGAGAAGGGGAGAGCAGGACGGTAACCAGAGAAACGAGAGAGAAGGGGAGAGCAGGACGGTAACCAGAGAAACCTGTCTGCACTCAGATAAGATCCAATAAGACAAAGCAAGAGAGAAGGAGAGAGCAGATGTACTGTAAAAACCTGTGTCTTTTACTGATATAGACAAAGAGCAAGAGAGAAGGGGAGAAAGGACGGTAACTGGGAGACAACCTGTGTGCACTCAGATATTGACCAGAGCAGAAGAGAGAAGGGGAGAGCAGGATGGTAACCAGAGAAACCTGTGTGCACTCAGATAAGACAAAGAGCAGAGAGAGAAGGGGAGAACAGGAAGGTAACCAGAGAAACCTGTGTGCACTCAGATAAGACACAGAGCAGAGAGAGAAGGGGAGAGCAGGATTGTAACCAGAGAAACCTGTGTGCACTCAGATAAGACAAAGAGCAGAGAGAGAATGGGAGAGCAAGACGGTAACTAGAGCAACTCATGTGCACTCAGATAAGACAAGAGAGAAGGGGAGAGCAGGACGGTAACCAGAGAAACCTGTGTGCACTCAGATAAGACAAAGAGAGAAGGGGTGAGCAGGACGGTAACCAGAGAAACCTGTGTGCACTCAGATAAGACTGAGAGCAGAGAGAGAAGGGGCGAGCAGGACGGTAACCAGAGAAACCTGTGTGCACTCAGATAAGACAGAGCAGAGAGAGAAGGGGAGAAAAGGTTGGTAACCAGAGAAACCTGTGTGCACTCGGAGCAGATAAAATCTCTTATCTCCTCAACAAAGCAAAATAAACAAAGCAATGTATTTGTAAAAAGTCGTCTTTTACTTGTAGTGAGACAACTGCTTAAGTGCTAGATGGTTGTTTAGATAAGGTCTGTAATGTTTGTGCTGTAGCACCCATTATCCTATGATTTTGCAGTTGTCATTTGTAGCCTCTTGTGACCATTTTTGGAGAATGCGTCTCTTTATAAGTTCCCGTTCGTGTCCTGCAGCAGATGACTACGTCATGCAACCTTTTTTTGTTTCACTCCTGTTCAGAATCGCGATAACTACATCCGTTCGTGTAAACTCCTTCCAGACGGTCGCAGCCTTATTGTTGGGGGTGAGGCCAGCACTTTGTCTATATGGGACTTGGCGTCGCCCACCCCAAGGATTAAAGCCGAACTCACCTCCTCCGCTCCTGCTTGCTACGCTCTTGCTATTAGTCCGGATGCCAAAGTCTGTTTCTCCTGCTGCTCTGATGGCAACATCGTGGTGTGGGACCTCCAGAACCAGACGCTTGTCAGGTGAGACGGCGCCAGCTCGCTAACAAGTCACGTGTCGTATTGCAATAATCGTCCCCACATCCAATCCCTAATGAGACTCATTACTCCTTTTGGGCTACCCATAGAGCCGCTCACCCTGCAAACCAATAGCCTAATATTTACTCAAGAAGGACAATCGCCCTGAAACAGCTGTCTGCAGATGAGGATCTGTTTGGCTCTAATCCCATTCACATTGCAAGGCTCAGTGAGTTGGATGTAATTTATGGAACGAGAGTCCTAGTTAATTTCCCATGAGCCTTTTAGAATATATTTACCTTTCAGTGGAGCAACTAATGTGCAAGTTTCCACACACCTAAACGGTGCCTCTCCCTAATGGGGGATGTTACCCCCTTTGAAATACACACCTAGAACCTCTCCCCTCACCAACCAATATCTACCCTGCATTGATAAGGGCCAACAAAACTCCAAACAGCTGTCTGCAGATGAGCATCTGGTTGGCTCTAATCCCATTCATATTGCAAGGCTCAGTGAGTCAGATGTGACTTGAGGAACATAACATCCAATAGGAGTCCTAGTTCATTTCCCATAAGCTTTTTGGATTATATTTATCTTTTAGTGAAACAACTTATGGTGTGTAAGTCTCCACACTCCTACATGGTGTCTCTCCCTAATGGGGGATGTTACCCCATTTGAGCTACCCCTAGAGCCTTCACCTCACCAACCAGTATTTACTCTGCATTGATGAGGGGCAACACCCTGAAACAGTTGTTTGCAGATGAATATCTAGTTGGCTCTAATCCCATTCACGTTGTAGGGCTCCGTAAGTCAGATGTGACCAATAGATGGCGCTGCAGAGTCCTAGCTTATTTCCCATAAGCCTTTTAGGATATATTTAAATTTCAGTGGAGCGATTGATGGTGTATAAGTCTCCACACACCCCCATGGAACGTTGCCCCTTCTGAGCCACCGTTGTTCTGTTGGTCATGTTGAATATCTGCTTGATGGGCAGATCTGATGTCACATTAATGCTCTAATGGGTTGGAGCCGGAAAACTTCTCCAACTTCATATCATCGAAAATGGAACCACAAGCGCTTGACAACTCAGCCGCCTATTTACAGCCTTGATTTTACAATGTAGAAGGTGAAACTTCCTCTGCTCACTTTAAACTCCTGACTAAAATCTATTTTTCCAGGCAATTTCAAGGACACACAGATGGTGCCAGCTGTATAGATATTTCCCATGATGGCACCAAACTATGGACCGGTGGTCTGGACAATACGGTGCGCTGTTGGGACCTGAGAGAAGGCCGGCAGCTCCAGCAACACGACTTCAACTCTCAGGTATTGGGGGGGCAGCCATTGGCTGATAGGCCGGGGTGGGGGGGCCGCCTGTGGCGGATAGGCCGCGGAAGGGGGTGGGGGGGGGGTCAGCCTTTGGCGGATAGGCCGCTGACGGGTGGGGGGGGGGGATTTGGCGGAGTAGGGGGGGGGGGTTTAGCCTTTGGTGGATAGGCCACTGATGGGGGGGGGGGGGGGTTTAGCCTTTGGCGGATAGGCCGCTAACGGGGGGGG
Source organism: Phyllomedusa bahiana (assembly GCA_025379985.1). Lineage (NCBI taxonomy): Eukaryota > Metazoa > Chordata > Amphibia > Anura > Hylidae > Phyllomedusa > Phyllomedusa bahiana. The sequence continues at coordinate 7,157 of JAODAL010058881.1, read as the reverse complement.
GGGGAGGGGGTTTAGCCTTTGGCGGATAGGCCGCCGCTGACGGGGGGAGGGGGGGGGGGCCGCGGGGGCAGCCTTGGCGGATAGGCCGACGGTAGGTGGAGCAGTTGGGGGGCGTTTAAAGGATTTGGACAGCTTTGCACATTTTATTTTTCATTTTCTTCCCAAGTATAAAACTAAGCAAAACTAAATGGTCTTCAGTAAAATGCAGCAAATTTGTTATGATGTGGACAGGGGCGCAGCTATAGGGGCCCCAAACATTTCAAGTTGTGCCTCTGACTGTGGAGTTTGTCTTTCACCTGCTGCTTAATCCACAAACAAATCAGAGTCCTGCTCATGCTTCTGACGGCTCATGCTCCTCATGGTTCTCTGCTCTCCTGCTCCCTTTTCTGTGTTAGACATGGGTTCAGGGAGGGTAAGAGATTTGTGCATGACAGAACACAGAGCATCCAAGAAGGGCAACGCACATTGGCTGTTTTATAGCAAAGCACACACAAGGAAATTGCCAGGAGGAGAATCACGCAGGCTGTGTACAAGTGTAGAGAGAAAGCAGTTTCCAGGAGGAGAATCACACAGGCTGTGTACTAGTGTAAGTGAAGCAGTTTCAGGGAAATATGCAAGTTGTACAAGTGTAGAGAGAAAGCCGTTTCCAGGAGGAGAATCATGCAGGGTATGTACAAGTGTAGAGAGAAAGCCGTTTCCAGGAGGAGAATCATGCAGGGTATGTACAAGTGTAGAGAGAAAGCCGTTTCCAGGAGGAGAATCATGCAGGGTATGTACAAGTGTAGAGAGAAAGCATTTCAGGAGAGAATCATGCGGTATTACAGTGTAGAGAGAAAGCAGTTTCCAGGAGGAGAATCACGCAGGCTGTGTATTAGCGTAGAGAGAGAAAGCAGTTTCCAGGAGGAGAATCATGCAGGGTATGTACAAGTGTAGACAGAAAGCAGTTTCCAGGAGTAGAATCTCTCAGGCTCTTTACAAGTGTAGAGAGAGAAAGCAGTTTCCAGGAGGAGAATCACGCAGGCTGTGTACAAGTGTAGAGAGAGAAAGCAGTTTCCAGGAGGAGAATCACGCAGGCTGTGTACAAGTGTAGAGAGAGAAAGCAGTAACCAGGAGGAGAATCACGCAGGGTATGTACAAGTGTAGAGAGAAAGCAGTTTCCAGGAGGAGAATCACGCAGGCTGTGTATTAGTGTAGAGTGAAAGCAGTTCCAGGACGAGAATCACGCAGGCTTGGTACAAGTGTAGAGAGAGAAAGCAGTTTCTAGGAGGAGAATCATGCAGGGTATGTACAAGTGTAGAGAGAAGCAGTCAGAAGAGATCAGCAGGTGTGTACAAGTGTAGAGAGAAAGCAGTTTCAGGAGGGATCTAGGTATGTACAAGTGTAGAGAGAAGCAGTTTCAGAGGAGAATTACGAGGCTGTTACAGGTAGCGTGAAAGCAGTTCAGCGAGAGATCATGCAAGCTGTGTACAAGTGTAGAGAGAAAGCAGTTTCCAGGAGGAGAATCACGCAGCTGTGTACAAGTGTAGAGAGAAAGCAGTTTCCAGGAGGAGAATAACTCGAGCTGTCAACCAGTACAGAGAGAAAGCAGACCACCCCACCAAGCTCACATCCATCACTTTTAGGACACTCCCATATTAGAACATCAAAATATCAGTATGGTGGCTGAAAAATGAATGCAGATCGCAGTCTCAAATTTAATGCATTTTTTTTACTGCAGTTAATCGCTAATTTTTATATGTAAAAATTACTTTTTTCACATCAGAGGTGACCATAGTTTGAGTTTTATGAGCATTTTCATTGCAGACTTGACTCTTTCTTGCAGATCTTCTCCTTGGGTTACTGTCCTACAGGCGAATGGTTAGCGGTCGGAATGGAGAGCAGCAATGTTGAAGTATTACATGTTTCCAAGCCTGATAAGTACCAGCTGCATCTTCATGAAAGTTGTGTCCTGTCTTTGCAGTTTGCGTCCTGTGGTGAGTACTGCAAGGGCAGATGTGTCACTGTGCCCGATCCCAATGCTTGACCAGAAGTGTCTGGAACTTGTCTGTCACTTTCTTGCCATTAAAAAAATTGGCCATTCAACTGAGCGTTTATGGCGACGTGGAGGTTGTCAGTCGTACATATACAAATGACACTGCTTCCAAGGCCAAGATTGTAAATATCAATGGTCCTAGCTGTTTAGCTCCTTAGATGCTACAGTCAGTAGTGACGGTCAGTGGTTAGACAGAGGTGGAGGGTCCGCTCTAGCACTCAGCCCTCCTGCACCATCATTGTGCAGTGCTGATGGGTTAGCATGGCAAACAGAAGCCTAATAAAGCCCCTCAGGTTCATCATCCTAATGTTTTTGGCGGGACCCAATAGGATGCCTGTCAACGTTAAGCAGAAGTGTGCAATACACTGCAATACAGAAATAGTGCAGTGTAGTGTATTAAATGAGCAACCAAGTGATTACTTGGTAAAGTAGCCTAGCAGCTGTTTGCATACATATTGTGTGTGTGTATGTATGTGTCACATTATTTAATCCACAGGCTGGAAAATAATGCTTAATTGCTGTTCTGTTTAAAAAAAAAAAAAAAAAATTTAGATTTATAAATGTGAAAATAAAAAATATTGCGCTATATTTTTCCTGAGCGGTGTGCGCAATGTCGTGTATGGAGGTGACTCAACATTGGTGCTTATGTCTCCTCAGGTAAATGGTTTGTAAGTACCGGCAAGGACAACTTATTAAATGCCTGGCGGACGCCATATGGGGCCAGCATTTTCCAGGTGAGTGATCTGTCATGGAGGGTTCAAGTATTGGTTTAAAAGCTGCTTCAGCTCCGGATCTGATTAAATGTTGGAGACGGTTGGACTATTTTGTTTTTTTTTTGTTTATTTGCTTCCTACTTTGCTAAATTAAGCAACTTTTCAAATGGCCTTTATTAAAAATTTACTCCCTATTTTGCTGCTGTAGAGTCTAAGCCCTTGACCCTCTGCTAAAACCTAAACCGATCCTGTGCAGCTCGTGCTTCTAACCTCTCTCTGCTCTTCTGCTCTCCCCCTCTCTTCTCTGTGTTAGAGGGAACTACAAGGAGGGGGAAGAACATGTACACGGCAGAATAGAGAGCATCCATGAAGGGCAGCTCACACAGGATGTAGAGAGGGGGGAAATGCACAAAACGCAGTTTGCAGGGGTAGAATTATCCAGGCTGTGTACAAGTGTAGAGAGAGAGCAGAGCACCCGCTGCAAATTTCTACACTTCTAACCACTCAGAGCTCACATCCAGTATGTATTACTGGGAGGACACTCCAACATGAGAAAATGTTCATCTGCAAACTGAATATTAGGGGGCCTGAAAATGCATATTGAAATGAAGATTACAACACAATACTTAGAGCAAATAAAAAAAAAATTATATATAAAGGTAACTGCAAACATACCCTGTAAAAATATATATATATATATGTGTGTATGTTTTCATGTCAATTGTCCATAGGCTTTAGGTTAGTGAAGTAATTCATGTGTTAAACGGTTAATTTAAAAAAGTGTCCTTTAACTCCTTTACAACCTCTTTCTGACTATAGACGGCAGGCGGTGCACGTCTTCTTTCTGTTGGATTTTTTTGGCTCCCTGCACCTCAGCTGCGCTAGGAACAGGGGCTGTACTGAAGAAAACCCTGTCACATAGGTTATGCCCCCCTTGCTGAGGACAGCACCAGCCAGTGTCAGACCTGCTGTTTCCACGCTGTGTCCCTTATTCTGTAAGATGAAGCAGTTTTTGTGTATTTAATGCTCAAATCTGCAGTTTTCGCCAGAAGGTCATTCGAAGAGTCATTTTTTTTTCTAACTACGCCCACCCGAGGCTAGCCCCGCCCACCTCAACTGACAAACCTATTACTCTGAATAGGTAGACACAGGTGAATAACTGTAGGTGGGCGGGGCTAGCCTCTTGTGGGCGGGGCTAACACCTACACATGAATAAGATTTTAGGGGTAAATTCTCTAAAACTACAGCATAATACAGAATAAGTGACACAGCGCAGGAAACAGCAGGTCTGACACTAGCTTGTTCTGTCCTCAGAAAGGGGGCATAATCTATGTGACAGGTTTTCTTTAACAGCTCACTTAACCTTTTGACTGCCGCGGTCCGTGACTGCAGCATAATCAAAGTGCATTCCCCTGCTCCATCGGGTGATCAGGACTCCTGGTGACCTGATAAAGCCCCGGGAATGTCTGTACAGTCAGCCCTGGGAATCTAGAGTAGCTCCAGGGCTGTCTGTCAAACAGCAGTCAGGGCACACTGTGTGTTGCCCCGACTGCTGCCCGTATCTAACGGACACAGATTGTAACGTATTAGCATATTCATGTATGCTAATAAATTACCAGTTGTAAAAAAAAAAAAAAAAAAATACAATAATTATCCCTTAAAATTTAGTGTGGAAAAAATAAAAAATATTTAATAGAAAAATATTATGCATACATTACACACAAAAAACGAAAAACTCAACACATGTTAGGGATCTACATGACCGTAATAGCCTGTGGAATGAATCTAACAGGTTATTATAGTGTGAAATGTGAATGTAAAAAAAAAAAAAAAAACTGTATATGTAAATAGTAATCTGTATGTAGACTTAAACTATGCCCCCAAAAGTACAAGTCCTCATACAACTGAGTCACTGAAAAAATTAAAAAGTTACGACTGTTGAAACACAGGGAGGCAAAAACCCCCAAAATTTGCTGGTCATTAAGACCTTTTTAGGACGGGGGCTTAAAGGGGTTGTCTCACTACGAAGATCATAGTTGAAAATGTGGGGACCAAAAATCTAAGGATGTACGTCATTGGTTACTATTGGCAAAGTGCTCCGGTTTTAGAGAACGGGCTGGTTTACATGTGCTTTGCAATAGTGTTTGTTGACTGGTAAGGGAAGCATTCTGTCCTGACCAGGTCTTGCACATGCAACTGAAAGGCAGTGAAGAGGAGGGGCATGGTTGGGTGTATTGGCAGGCAAGGAGGAGAAGCAATGAGAGGACTTGCAGGGGCGTTGTGTGTATTGTATCCTCTCCACTGCCTGTCCTCCATCCCTGTGGCTGCCAATACACACATCCTTGTGGCTGCCAATACACCCTCCCCCGCTCTTCACTGCCTCTTGTCCCTGCATGTCGCTGCCAATACACACAACCCCCCTGCAAGTCCTCTCACTGCTTCTCATCCTTGCCTGCCAATACACGCATCCCTGCCCCTCCTCTTCACTGCCTTTCCTTTGCATGTGCAGGACCTGGGCAGGACAGAATGCTTCCCTGAACAGTAAACAAACACCGTTGCTAAGCACATGTAAACCAACCCGTTCTCTAAAACCGTAGCACTTTGCCAATAGTAACCAAGGACGTACATCCTTAGATTTTTGGTCCCCGCATTTTCAACTATAATCTTCGTAGTGAGACAACCCCTTTAAGGGATTAATGTGATATTTCCTGCAAAGCGTCCAGGTGACTTCCTCTAATTGCTGAAGGATTAGAGCACAGGTGTCAAACTGCGGCCCTCCAGCTGTTGCAAAACTACAACTCCCATCATGCATTTGTATAATCTATAACCGTGGGCACCATGGGAGTTGTAGTTTCCCAACAGCTGGAGGGCCGCAGTTTGACACCCCTAGATTAGAGAAACCAGGGTCCGAATGATCCACAGCTTCGTTTTGGGAAACACTTGTCCTTAGGAGTCTATGGTCTTTGTCCACCTCTGTAATAGAAGTATTCGATATAATACGTGTTCTAGTCTCTGTGTCACAGCAAGAATAGGATCAAAAAGTGATTTATGGAGCATTTCTCATGTGCAGCGTAAGAAACCAAGAAGTAAAACTACATTAACAGATACAGAAAACACAAATATATAGCGATGTGTATATTAAATTAGCCCCTTACCAACACAGGTTGCATATTGCAGCGGCCACTTGCCCCTAACAGCAGGGAATGGAGCCTGCTCCTTTCCCTGCTGTTTAACCCTTTAGATGCTGCAGCGTCTAAATGAATGCGGAACGGAGCCGCGTATTTTCTCACACTGAACGGCAACCCCGTGGCGAGATCACTGGTTGTCAAACAGTTAACATGGCAGCTGGAAGTCTTTTGAAGGCCTCCATTGCCGTCTGGTAGGTGATTCTAACCGGCCTGGCGTCGGCCCCATAGACCTGCATTGTTCGCGGCGCGTACTCGCCGCAAACAATTGACATGTCACTTATGTCCCCGCGCGTACAACACGATCGTATTGTACAAGTGGGGGGGCCGCATAATCCGTAGTTCTGTAGGAGAGCTATGGATTACCGTAATTTCAGCGCGCATTTTGCCACGTATTGCGCGTTATAATTGCACCGTGTGAACAACGCCTTACAGTACTAAAACATGAAAACCCTGTGTATTTAATATCACCGGAATCGCACCGCCCTTCAGAATACAGTGAACGCCATAAAAACAAAACCCTGCAAACATGGCGCAAGTACGTTTTTTTCACATTTCACCCCGCTTGGAATCTTTTTCGGTTTCCCAGTGTACTCAATGTCGCCATTAGAAAGTACTTCTCATCCTGCAAAATAAAAGCCTTCGTAGGACTACGTAGATGGAAAAATAAAAAAAAGTTAAGGCTCTTTGAAGGCGAGGAGGGAAAAAAATGAAGAGCCATATTATTATGACCGCCTGTCAGGAGAGGGTTAAACCTGTAAACGCCCCAGTCATCCTCCCCACCCCTTCCCATGAGTCCCTCCATCCTTGGGACAGAACATTTATCTGGATGATCCAGCAAACGGGCTTGAACACAAGGAGGACAAGTGTGAGATTGCCCTTCAAAAGTCAATTGACAAATACACCCCCTCCCCCCCCGCCCCCCCACACACACACCCCCGCAGGTCTGAATACACAACAATATCCGTACATCAAACAGAGCGGAGCTGTAGGGTGGTCGCCAGGATTGCAGCCCTGGTCACGTCCTGCAGGAGTTAATCCTCTTAAAGAATAAAGCCCACCACATGGGTTCCTTGTAGGTATCTAGAAGGCGCAATCAGTCCTCAGACCCCAGGGCTGATCGCGTTTCACCTCCGCCTTTCTGCATTACTCCTCTGCCAAATCTAATAATGTCATTGATTTTTGCTGAGGAGTCCTTTAGAGGACGGCCGCAGCCAATGCCCCTTT
>JAODAL010058880.1:0-21828 GCA_025379985.1 Phyllomedusa bahiana | reverse complement strand
AGAATTTGAAATTTAATTAAAAATTAGTCAAGAAATATGGGGGAAAATGTGGTTTTTTTTTTTTTGCAGGGCAATAATTTTTTTTTTTATTGTAAATCCAGCAAAAATAGGTTTTGCTTTTTAAAACCCAAATAATTTAATTAAAAAAAAATTAAAGTAAAACATTATTTTGGGCCTTTTGCTTTTTGGGGGTGGAAGTTGAGAAACTGGTTACCAAACAGCTGGGCTGTGTGTTTTTGGTCCCCCTATGCCACCAGCTATCTTCAGCCACTAAAAATGTAAGGAAGGAGAAAGAAATGCAATGTATAGAAGAATTCAGCATATATTTCTCACAGGTTTGATTGCAATTTGAAAGATATGACTAAGGGTTTGGAAGATTTGCTGCTATTGTTCTGTGTACTTTCTACATTTTGTCATTAACCCGGGGAAAATTTTTCCCCATGAAATATTCTTGAAAAACATTTATATTTTATTTTCTATGTTTAGTTTGACCTGCTGCACGTTTATTCAGATGCTTTGGTTTGTTCACACGGCTTAAAATGGGCCTTTTTTGGTCGTAATTCGCCCCGAAGTGGCCCAATTAGGGCCGAAAACGGCCCATTATTACGGTAATTTTTCACAGTTTCATAGAGAACTATGGATTACGTCTCCTCTCCCCCCCGGCGAACCCGCGGGCGGGGAGAAAAATTCACCGTCCTTTCTAGCGGGTTTACGCGCCGCTAGCAGTGTAGTAATTTGGGCCGGCGAAGTGCGGCCCCGTTACTCCCCCGCTCCGCCCCCCCCCGCCCACAGGCGTAATTGCGGGGCGAAATTACGTCCGCAATTAAGCCCTGTGAAATGCCAAATCTTTAATTTACTTATTTTAACCTTCAATATGAAAGTTTAATAAATATTTGTATTTAAATAAAACAAGCAGGTAAGGAATCAAATAAGTGCTTGAAAGTGATTTGGGGGGAAAATTTCTAGCTGATTTCGTGTTGGTGTTTTGAGATGGGGGGAATTTTTTTTTAAGAAGTGGAATTCGTTTAGAATTTCAGGAAAACTTCGGTGGAACAAATCGAATTTGGGGGAAATTGGTGTGAACGAATTTGTTTTTTTTTTTTATTATAAAAGGGCGCGAGTAAATGGCGCTACATGGGGCAAAGACTTGGGAGGAAGAAGGGCTCCCTGCATGGACATGTGCAGAGATGAACCCAAAATCAGAGATGGGGGGATTCTGTGATGTCCCCGCACTTATAAGCCCCGGGCGCGACCGGGAGCTCAACTCTCTCTGTGTCTAGGGAGGTGTGCCGCGGCTGTTAGCTCTTATGAAAATTTGATTTTTATATAGCGATTTTGTGGGTGTCTAGTTGTCTAGAGATGTTCTTTTGTTCTATTTCTAATTTTTTGGGGTATTGGATCTGAAACCTGGGGTCCCATGCGCTGATATCATTCAATACCAAGTGTGATTAATCCAGTTCTGTTGTTTTTCTTTTAAAAGAAACAGGTTTTTACAATACAATAACTTTTTTTTTGGCTGCTAAATTTCTTTTGCGAAATTTACCCCAGGGTTAATTAAGCGTTTTTTGCGGGTGTGTGACCCAAAAAACCGTCTTTTTCAACCCCCAAAAAATTTATAATTTTTCTGTGCCTAATTCAAAGCAAAGGGTTAATTAAACTGTATCTCTTGTTGTGTGGCGTAGAAAACCGCAATTGAACACGCTAAAAGTACTATTTTTGGGGCTCAATTCTTTGGGCAATTTCATCCGGGGTTTTAATTAAGCGTTTTTTTTGCGGTGTGTGACAAAAAAAAAAAGTCTTTTCAACGCCAAAATATAAAAATTTTCCTGTAGCCTAATTCACAAGAAAAGGTTTAAATTTTAAACTGTTTTTTGTTGTGGCGTAGAAAACCGCAATTTAACACGCAAAAAAGCTACTATTTTTGGGGCTCAATTCTTTGGGAAATTTAATCCAGGGGTTAATTTAAGGTTTTTTTGCTGGTGTGTGACCAAGAAACCCGTTTTTTCAACGCCAAAAATATTAAATTTTTCCTGAAAATAATTCAAAGCAAAGGTTAATTTACAATGATTCTTGTTGTGTGGCGTAGAAAAACGAATTGTAACACGCTACAAAAGTTATTTTTTGCGGTCAATTCTTTGGCGCATTTACATCGGGGTTAAATTAGCGTTTTTTTGTGGTGTGCTCCCCCAAAAAACGTCTTTTTAAAGGGCAAAAATTTAAAATTTTCCTGAGCTTAATTCAAAAAAAAAAGGGTTTAAATTACAATGTATCTTTTGTTGGGTAAAAACCGAAAATTGTAACACCTCAAAAGTATATTTTGTGGGCTAAATTCTTTTGGGAAAATTTAAATGGGGTTAAATTTAAAGCGTTTTTTGGGCTGGGGCTGACAAAAAAAGTTTTTTCAACCCCAAAATATATAATTTTTCCTGGACCCTAATTCACCAAGGTTAATTAAACCTGTTTTCTTTTTTTTTAGAAAAACACACAGTGTTTTTTTGGGAACATACAAGTAAATTTTTCCCGGCCCTTTTTTTGGAGCGCAATTTATATCCAAGGGTTACCCAAGCTTGTTACTGGTTCATTTGGAGTAAAACAGGGGTTTTTTATATTACAGATATCATCATCAAACAGTGTTGTACATTTTAGAAAACAGTTGTCAGGGCAGAGGGTGAGGGTCGCACCTGCGAGGGCAGGGGCACAAAATTCCCGGAACAGGCCCGGTCGCAGCAAGCAAAAGGGGGGCGTCGCGCGGGGTCATCGGTGGGCCAAACTGCCCCTGTCATTAAACGGCCGTGTGTTGTTCAGCAACACAAGGGTTCTTGATTTGGTTGACTAGGTACCTCTTCCTCCCAGTGCATTGACAACCCCAGCCAAAGTCGGTGGGAAACCCCGACAAAATTAGTTGGAGGGCCCGGGGGCGGGTCAGCGGCCCTCACCCGTCCTAGCCGCCCCTGTCCCTCCGGTTCCCCCCCGCCAGGTCTCTATGTGGTCTGGGTCAGCGCCATATTAGCGGGATGAACAAATTTAGGAGGGGAGTAGGTACTTGGCGGAAGAATGGGGCCAAAAGCCTGTTTTGCGTAGGGCAAAGTTAGGTGGAGAGTGGATGGGAGGTCATGTTGTGAGAGGTAGCCCCGGGATACCCAAGACCCGGGGATGAGGGGGCAGCAGTGACGATGAAACCAAATAGATGATGAGTAGCCGACCCCACTTGGGAGCCGGGTGAGGCAAGGGCTTATCTCGTAGGAGAAAAGGGGTCAGCTTGCGCGCAGGCGGGAGCGCAGCCCGCAATGGGTCATGTGGCCCCTGAGTCGAGGATAGCGCAGTGTGAGTGGGAGCCCGGGCCCCGGGGTAAAAAACCGTTTGCGGTCCCAAAAAATTGCGGCACAGGGGTCAGTGAGGCGGGCGGCAGTATCACTCAGTGCGGAAAATTGGGGGGTTTAAATTTCCCATATCGGGGTGTGGAGTTCTTGCAAGCACCGGAGGGCCCCAATATGGGTATATGTAGAATTGTGGGGCAGAAAGTGAAGCTGGCAGGGAGTCGTTGGCACCACGGCCCCGCATCAACACATGCAGGTCCCATCCCGGGGGCTGGGAGAAAGTGGCTCGATGTGGTGGGCCATCCTGCGCCGCCGCAAACAGAGGCAGCAGCGCCCGTGGCCGCATGCCATTGCAGCCAGTCAAGGCTCCACCACCTCGCAGAAGGGAGCTGTTTCTCTTTGACTCATCCCCGGGCCAGGCTCCCCGCTCCTCGTATCATGGCGCCAGATCGTTCAGCGAGGGATTGGAAAGAGAAAACGTATGGTCCCAACCCTCCCAAGGTCGCAGGACCGTGTCTGCCAGTTGTTTGGTACTGCAGTCCCTCCCTTTCAAATGGGGGACTCTGACCGTTCAAGATAATGGTTGTGCCGAGCGGGTGGAGAGTTCCAAGCCCTAATTTTTTTTTTCCAAAAGGCCCGTACCAGCATTTTAAAAATGTGAAAAAAGGTGGGTGTCCTTTTGGGTTTCGGTTTGTTCAAGGTTTCCGGCAGCCGGAGTCTGGAGTTGTAAAATTGGTCAGGGCAGTACATGTCCTTTAAGGCCCATGGGGAAAGGCTTTCCCCGCCCCGGGCCCCAACAACTTGGACAGGAGACGCGGCTTTCTCCTCCACGTTGTCAAACTGCTGCACCTGCGCCAAAGTCCGCCTCCTCCTCCTCCACCACCACCACCATCTCAGCCTCCACAAGTACTGCTCCATCATACCACATGTGTAGGGCACAGCGATGTCACGCAGTTCTACACCTGGCTTGCCTCGGCGAACGAAGTCACACAGGGGAGGAACTGCTCCGCGTCATGCAGCAATAAATCGATGTGTGGCTTTCTCCGCGCCAACTGCAAATCGGAACCATGGTGCCTGACCTCATGCTGCTGTGGCCGCCGCCGTCCCCTCCACACTCTGTCACTAATGTTGCCACCTGAGCTCTCAGCTTTGTTTTTTTCCAGCTTTCTCTGGCATGACTTTATCAGGCTACATTCCCGCTTGAGTTTTATGGTCAGTTTTGCCCTCTTAAGTGCCCAGGGAATTTTATAGTGAAGCGATTCTAAGAGCGGCGGCAGTCATCTGCGTGTCATACTAAAACACAACATTGTATGAAGACCAAACCAAGCTCCCTCTGCATATTTAAGCATGGCACAACGTTCTACAGCACCCTGCAGGCTCTGTGCAGCCTGGAAATAGCTGCTTTTTAACACGATTCGTGCCGAAGTAATTCGAACCGAATTTATTTTTGTCGGAAAATTCGGCGAAGTGAACGAATCGAATTTTTGAGAAATTAGCCCATCTCTATTGGTGATACATCTAAACTGGTCTGAAAGCAAAGTGTTCAATTCCTGGCCAAACAACAAAGAGGACCTCATCTGAAGAAGCACGCACTGCATAAAACTAAAGAAAACAGAATGACACACAATAACTGGTGCAGCCCTGTTCATACACAAGTGGTTTCAATTTAACTTTTCTACTACCATGTTCTTACAATGTTTCTAGTAGTCAGTAGTGTGGAGTGTCTTTTTGCTTGTATAATATATTTTTTTCTAATTATTTTTACTCTCTTTTTACACTTTAGATGAAACCCTTCAACACTCTGAGATGCACTGTGTTTGAATTTTTATGCGAACACCCTAGATGACTGTTGTTCACAGTTGCCTACATTGAAGATCTGTTATAATATTGAGATTATTATTTCTTTATTAAGGGTGAAGTCTATTTTCAAACACTCTCATTGTCTATATTTCTCTCTGATTGTTAGTGTACCTTGCTTGGTTCCATCATTTCTTTACTAAGTAGTGGTTCCCTTAATTCTTACAAGGGCAGTCACAATTGGTTAATGATTTCGGTCATAAAAAGTTAACGGTTATTGCAGTTAGTTCTTATCACACAATATGTTGTTACTATATATGGCTATAAAATTCTCATATTTAGAGGTGGGGGTCAGTGGTGTGTGGTTACACATCGTTGACGCCTTCTGCTGAATATTGGTGTTGAACATCCTCTTGCTGAGGCAGGGGAATTGCTCTGCTCATATGGAGTGGGAATACGTTTATTAAGTAAGTGTGATTGTTGTTTACATAAGCACTTTAATATGTCCATACTTCCATGTTGTGATTATTTGTTATGTGCACTTGTGGCATCACATCTATAGTTTAGTTGTCCATTTATTTGCCCTCTGATGTTATGGAGACTGTAGTTATTCTAGTTAATGGTGATTGTATGGGGATTTTTAAACATTTGCTCATACTTAATTATACTTACCTATTGTGATTATCTAGAAACGAATATGGAGGTAGTATGAGCTGTTCTCTATAGAGAACAGGTGTGCTTATTGCACTCAGTACGAGTGATGCCCATACTTAACTATACTTATCTATTGTGATTATTCAGGAATAAATATAGAGATGGTATGAGCTGTTTCCCACAAAGCGCAGGCACAAACTATTGGGGCCTTTACAGTGTACATTGATTTTGATTGGTGCTTCTGCATCACGTGATGTGGAACATCCGCAGTAGATACCTGTGGATGCTGTTCTTATCCAGTGTATACTTCCTGATGATGAGTGGTGATTATCTACACATGTTAAGTTTCATAAATTAGTGTTTTTTTTTGTACAATGTACTGTACAGTATGATTGGAGACTTGGATGAATGCCCAGTGCACTCAATATATCATACTTGTTTGATACATGCACTGAATTTAATTGATTATTGAGCTGTTTTGTATATTTATATGTGATGTTTTATGTACACAGTAAACTTCACAATGGCGCTACGGAAGGGCTCAAACGTAGCCTCTTGTATGGACGATTTTTAGGGCCATTCACACGGCTTATTTTGGGAATGGATTGCAGCCGTATTGCGCGCTGTACTGCGCTGCAATACAGCTGGAATCCGTCCCAGCCATTACGGTAATCCACAGTACTCATAGTGAACTGTGGATTCCATCTCTCCTAACCGCCCGGCGAATCCGCCGCGGGGGGAGAAATTGACATGTTCATTATCCCGGCGGGATATGTACCGTAGATAATGAAAGTCTATGGGGCCGGCGAGCAACGCCCCCGCCCCGCCCCTTACTCAAGACGTATTGCGGGCGGAATCCGTCCTGCAATTACGGCTTGAATAAGCCATGTGAACTGGCCCTTTAAGTTGTGATGTTTCCTATCTACTCTTTTTTGCATTGAATAGCCACATGGTTTTGCTGGTGTTGACCTACAAATCGACAACAGATTATACAATTTACAGTTTATTTTTTTTTTATAATATTCTTTGTATTCACAGTGCAATTCTATTCCTTTACAATGCGTAGGATACTTATATAAAGAAAATAGGACTTTACAAAGTAGAAGAATCATTACAATTCAACAAGAGGCCCTGCTTGTAAAAGTTTACAATCTATGAGAAATTAAGAGTTAAAGGGAACCTGTCACATAGATTATGCCCCCCTTGCTGAGGACAGCACAATCTAGTGACAGACCTGTTGTTTCCAGCACTGTGTCAATTATTCTGTAAGATGCTGTAGTTTTATAGAATTTAATGCTCAAATCTTATTCATGAGCAGGTTTAGCCCCTCCCACCAAAGGCTAGCCCTGCCCACTAAACAGTTATTCACATGTTTCTACCTTTTCAAACTAATAGGTTTATCACTTGAGGTGGGGGGGGGCTAGCCTAAAATGGGCGGGGAATGAAAAAAACTGACTCTTTAAATGACACTTTTCTTCTGAAAACTGCAGATTTGAGCACTAACTACTCTAAACCTATAGCATCTTACAGAATAAGGGACACAGCGCAGGAAACAGCATGTCTGACACTAGGGCTGGTGCAGGACGGCACTTCAGCTCACAGAGTACAGCGCACGAGGCTAGCCAGGGCTGTGGTGACGCTCAGGATGAGGAAGTGGAGGAGGATAATGAGGCAGGGCTGGACACCAATGGTACTGATTTCCCTTCAGTGATAAGAGGTTGGCACAAATTTCAGGAGGAGGAGGAAGAGGAGGAAGATCTATTTAGTGCTCCTCGACCCCGAGGCTTTTGAAATCCCAGCAGCATCTCACACTTGGAGTGCTTGGATGCTACATTACCTGCAACATGATTCACATCAAAATGAACAGCGATTGCTGGGTGGCCACCCTCCTTGATCCACGCTACAAATCGAAAGTCAGCAAATTCCTTCCACCCACACAAATTTACGGTAGAATGCAGGAATTTGAGACAGAGCTAACTGACCAACTCGAGACATCTGTTACGTCTTCTTCACGTTCTAATGTCACGGTGGAACAATGTCAGCAACGTGCAGCAGCAGAATGGCAAGTAGCCGTAGCAGCAGGCAGTGCGGCAGAAGCCTACTGGGTGACATGTGGCAATCATTATTTACAGACTCACCAATGCCTGTAAGGCAGGGCAGCATTCAGACACACAAAGACCGCCTTAAGACCATGGTCCATGACTACCTGCGATTCAACCCCGATGTTTTTGGACTTCGTCCAGACCTAATCAACTTCTGGGTGTCCAAACTGGATGAATGGCCTGAGCTTGCTCGGCACGCCATTGAAGTTTTATCCTGCCCAGCAGTCAGCATTATCTCGGAACGCACCTTCAGCACAGCTGGCGGGGTGATAACTGACAAACGTATCCGTCTTTCCCCTTAGAATGTGGATCGTTTGACATTGATCAAAATGAATCAAGCGTGGTTCTCTGACAATTTTGTTGCCCCAGTTGTCGATGTCAACGACTAGTAAACTTTAGCACGTCTTCTTTACAATGTGAAATACACATTCCACATTGAAAAAAAAATCAATGGTCCCATTGAAAAAAAAAACCTTATTCCAAATACTCGTTTCTTCATGCAAATTTTATTCTGAGTGTCCAAAAGGTCATTTTTGCTGGTTTTGGGGTTAGGCCACTGTAAAAGACATCAATAGTAAAGGCCTTTGTAACGGGTGGCGGTGCGTCCCGATCCGCAGGTCGCGGGCGCTCCCCTATCCCTTTCTCCGGACGCCCGGCGGGGACGGGTGGCGCAGTTGGCCGTGCTACTGGCCGCGGGCGCACCCGCCCCATCCACTTATTTGACCGCGCTCCTGTCCTGCTCTATCCTCCTGCCGTCCGGAATGCGCATACGTGCTAGTTCATTTAAATTTAAAGCGCAAGCGTGCCGGTAAGCGATCGCTCAACAGGCACAGCAATTGGGCCAGCTTTCTGCCATGATGCGGCAACTCCTGGCGTCCCAACAGCAGTCGCCACTTCTGCCGGTGGTACCTTCTACACCAGCTGTTCCATTGGCAACCATGGGGCCTAAGCTGCGGTTACCTCTACCCACCAAATTCAACGGGGACCCGAAGCTCTGCCAGGGTTTCATTACCCAGTGTTCAATGTATGTGGAACTGATGGCCGATCAGTTTCTCACTGAAAGGTTTAAGGTCGCGTTCGTGGAGAGCCTGCTATGTGGAAAGGCTCTGGCTTGGGCGACCCCCCTCTGGGACCAGAATGACCCAGTGACTGCGGATCTACAGGCCTTCCTCCAGCAGTTCCGCAGCGTCTTTGAAGAGCCAGCGCATGCATCATCAGCCAAAACGGTACTTCTTAATCTACGCCAGGGTGACTCCTCTGTGGGCGATTATGCGGTACAGTTCCAGACCCTGGCTTCGGAACTTTACTGGAATGATGCCGCTCTTTGCGCCTCCTTCAAGAAGGGCCTGTCCAGTAGGGTCAAGGACGCTCTCACTGCAAGAGACCTCCCATCTTCCGTGGGCGAAATTAATCTACCTGGCCACCCGCAAAGACGTGCGCTTCGCTGAAAGATAGGAGGAGCTTCGTCAAGAACGAGATGCTGCACGCCCACGCCAACTAACTCGTCTGGCTCCAGTGTTCCAAAGGTCGCTGCAGCCGCTTCCACCAACCTCTATTGAGGAACCCATGCAGGTGGAGCGGGCCCACTTGTAGGAGCAGGAGCTATCCCGCTGTCGCTTGGAGAACTTATGTCTCTACTGTACCAGTCCGGACCATTTTCACAGAAGTTGCCGATGCGTCCTCAGCCTGCGGGAAACGCTAGCACCTAGATTCCGTGGGAGAGGCGTTCCTAGGTGCTAATTCTTCCTCTCCACGTTTGATGATTCCGGTGGAGGTCACTTCTGACGCTGGTCTCTCGTTCCGGGTGCAGGCCTTCCTGGACTCAGGGCCTGCCGGGATTTTTATCCACGCCTCTTTGGTTTCCGTTATCGCCTGCCTGTACTTCCCCTGGAAAAGCCTTCGGTTATTTCCTCAGTCAGTGGAGAGCTCCTCAGTGATCCCATTCAGTTCATAATCTGGCCGGTGTCCCTCCGCATAGGGATCCTGCACAAGGAGAAGATCTCTTTCCACGTATTGCTTCGGTCTTCCTCGGTGATCCTATTGGGGCTTCCCTGGCTGCAACGTCATGCCACTACGCTCAACTGGAAGACAGGAGAGGTCCTGCATTGGGGACCAGAGTGCCAGGATCGCTGTTTGGAGGCACCACGCCCGGTGACTACCACTTCTCCGCAGTTGCCCGTCAAGCCTCTGCCATGCCTACCAGCGCAGTACCAGGATTTCGCAGACGTGTTTTCGGAGAAACAGGCTGAAACGCTGCCGCTCCATCGGCCTTATGACTGCCCAATTGCCCTTCTCCCTGGCACTAGCCTCCCTCGGGGAAGGGTCTATCTGTTGTCCATGCCCGAGACTCAGGCCATGTCGGAATATATATAGGAAAATTTGCAGAAGGGCTTCATTTGCAAGTCTTCCTCTCTGGCCATTGCTGGGTTCTTTTTTGTGCAGAAGGACTGCTCTCTTCGCCTGTGCATTGATTATAGAGGGCTAAACAAGATCACTGTGAAGAATCAGTACCCACTTCCATTGATCTCTGAGCTCTTCGATTGACTCCAGGGGGCCAAAGTATTATCCAAATTGGATTTACGAGGGGCCTATAATCACATCAGAATAAGAGAGCGGGACAAATGGAAAAAGTCCCAAAGTCAAGACTCTCACATGCGGGTTTTTCTCCAGGACCTTTTCGCTGGCGCAGCGGAAGTATGCCATTGGGGATCGGGAGCTCTTGGCCATCAAGTTAGCCTTGGAGGAATGGCGACATCTTCTGGAGGGGGCTCGTCACCCAATTGACATCTTTATGGGTCAAAAGAATTTCCTGTATCTTCAGACGGCCCAGCCTCTAAACCCTCGCCAAGTCAGGTGGTCCCTCTTTTTCTCATGCTTTGACTTTTGCAATCACTTTCGGCCTGCTGAGAAAAATGTCAAGGCTGATGCCCTCTCCTGTGCCTCTGATGTTGTTGGTGAAGAACCTGTGTCACACATGAAAAAATTTTGAGATTCTTAGTTCACATGTTTTTGATCAAAAAATGCTTAAGCCACCTACGAACTTGCAACGTGATCTCAGGTCGGGTGGTCCTACGCTATCTTTACCTCTCAATAGAGCCAAATTCAGGCCTCTCATTGGGTCAACCGACCTCCATTATCCAGAGAGAAAAAATAAAAATAAAAAAACACCAACCTTGCAAGCTGCACTTATATAACAGCCTGTGAAAGTGGGCAGGCTGCAGAAAACCAAAATGGAGGCATCACTTCCTCCCTATATCGATTAAAAGCAATATATGCCAAATACAACATATAGTTCTGCACAAAAAAAAAAACATTTCTGAAAAAAACACAGTGTGAACCTGGGTGCCACTGGCAGGGTTGTGGCATTTATATATACACACGCACACCATTACCAGTGGCACACCACTGCAAAAAGGGCAAGACATTACATGGAAATTCCTAAAAAGATTTTGCATCTATATACATGAAAAAACTTTGAGATTCTTAGTTCACATGTTTTTGATAAAAAAAATGCCTAAGCCACCCACGAACTTACAACGTGATCTCAGGTCGGGTGGTCCTACGCTATCTTTACCTCTCAATAGAGCCAAATTCAGGTCTCTCATTGGGTCAACGACCTCCATTATCCAGAGAGAAAAAATAAAAATAAAAAAACACAAACCTTGCAAGCTGCACTCATATAACAGCTTGTGAAAGTGGGCAGGCTGCAGAAAACCAAAATGGAGGCATCACTTCCTCCCTATATCGATTAAAAGCAATATATCCAAAATTTACAACATATAGTTCTGCACAAAAAAAAACATTTCTGAAAAAAACACAATGTGAACCTGGGTGCCACTGGCAGGGTTGTGGCATTTATATATACACACGCACACCATTACCAGTGGCACACCACTGCAAAAAGGGCAAGACATTACATGGAAATTCCAAAAGAAGCATTTATGCTATCTATCATACATGAAAAAAACTTTGAGATTCTTAGTTCACATGTTTTTGATCAAAAAATGTTTTAAGCCACCCACGAACAAAAAACGTGATCTCAGGTCGGGTGGTCCTACGCTATCTTTACCTCTCAATAGAGCCAAATTCGGGGCCTTCATTGGGTAAACCCGACCTCCATTATCCAGAGAGAAAAATAAAAATAAAAAAAACCAACCTTGCAAGCTGCATTATATACACCTGTGAAAGTGGGCGGGCTGCAAAAAACCCAAAATGGAGGCATCACTTCCTCCCTATATGTTAAAAGCAATATATGCCAAATACAACATATAGTTCTGCACAAAAAAAAAAATTTCGGGAAAAAAACACAATGTGAACCTGGGTGCCACTGGCAGGGTTGTGGGCCATTTTATATATACACCGCACCCCTTTCCCAGTGGCACACCACTGCAAAAAGGGCAAGACATTACATGGAAATTCCTAAAGAAGCATTTATGCTATCTATCATACATGAAAAAAACTTTGAGATTCTTAGTTCACATGTTTTTGATCAAAAAATGCTTAAGCCACCCACGAACTAACAACGTGATCTCAGGTCGGGTGGCCCCACGCATCTTACCTCTCAATAGAGCCAAATTCAGGCCTGTCATTGGGTCAACGATCTCCATTATCCAGAGAGAAAAAATAAAAATAAAAAAACACAAACATAGCAAGCTGCACGCAGATAACAGCTTGGGAAAGTGGGCAGGCTGCAGAAAACCAACATGGAGGCATCACTTCCTCCCTATATAGATTAAAAGCAATATATGCCAAATACACTAGATTCTGCACAAAAAACATTTCTGAAAAAACACATGTGAACCTGGGTGCACTGGCAGGTTGGGCTATATATATAATATACACGTACACCTTCCCCATGGCACACCCCTGCAAAAAGGGCAATACATTTACATGGAAACCCCTAAAGAAGCTTTTATGCATCTACAACATGAAAAAACTTGAGTTTTTAGTTACAGTTTTTGATAAAAAATCCAAAAGCCCCCACGAACTTACAACGTGATTAGTCGGGTGGCCCACGCAACTTTACCTCTCAATAGACCCAAAATTCGGGTCTCTCATTGGGTCAACGCCCTCCATTATCCAGAGAGAAAAAATAAAAATAAAAAAACCAACCTTGAAAGCTGCCTCTAAAACACTTGGGGAAAGGGGGCGGGCTGCAAAAAACAAAATTTCTTTGGGATTTCCGTAAGTATTGCTTAAAGGGGGCTGCCTGGACAAGACATCAAGGATTTACCCCCCCCGTGCCCACGTGTGCTCAAACAAGGTCCCCAGGTCTCAGCTCGTATGAAGTCTCAGGCATCAAAAGGAGAAGACCTGCCCTGACATTCCTCCCAGCGGACAAGGTTTGGCTTTCCTCGAAGTACGTGCGCCTGAAGATTCCCAGTTACACGTTGGGCCCTCGCTTCCTGTTACCCTTCAAGGGCTCCGGCAGGGTTAAACCCGGTGACGTACAAACTCTGCTTACTGCCATCACTCCGGATCCAAAACTATTTCCATGTCTCCCTCCTTAAAGGGGATGTATCGCTTCCTTACTTCGGCTGAGTCACACTTCTCTTAGCTTTCCCCGCTCTGTGAATGCAGGGGCGTTTCTTCCCCTCCAGCTGGATGACATCATCCCCCCTTCACTGCTGGCCTGAGACCCCCCCCCCCCCCTCTGAGTCACATATCACTGTGTCCTCCCTATCAGTCTTATTTTATAAGAGCTGTATACATACCACAGGCTGCATTCAATCTAATCTGAGCACTGATCTCTCACAGCTGGAGATGTATTACAGCTTTCTAAGAAGGGCACAGATCTGCGTGTATGCAGGAGAGTTAGGCACAGGGTCAAAACGTCATGTTTTCCATTGTACAATCTGCTGCAGTCTGTTTCTGCTAGGTGTTTGGGAAAAAGAAAATGCTACGGCCCCTAACTTTTGAGTCAGACACACAGCTCCCTGAATCGACCCAGGGGCTGTACAGAATGTAAATGAGCTCTCAGCTAGTGAATTGCCAGGAGGAGGGATTCAGGAGGGATTAGACCCACACTGGATATCAGTGTAAATAAAAACACAAGATAAGGGACACTGTGAGAACAGGCAGCTTTGCTAATGACATCCAATTGCAAAGTTGCTTGTTTTCACTGTCCCCTTATTCTGAAGACCATTTAATGAAACGATAACACCCCTTTAAGCCTCTGGTCCTGGACCGGTTCTCTCAGAAGTATGTATCGCCACCCCCGGTAGCAGATTCTGCTGACATCTTCTAAGTAAAAGACATCTTGGCCATGAAGACAGTCAGAGGAAACCGTTTCTTCCTCGTGGATTGGAAGGGCTTCGGACCCGAGGAGAGATCCTGGGAGCCAGAATCAATATCCTGAATCATGATCTCATCCGCAGGTTCTTGCAGCCCAAAAAGGAGGAGAGGTCTAAGGGGGGGTACTGTAACGGATGGCTGCGCGTCCCGGTCCACGGGTCGCGGGCGCACCCGTGTTCCTCTCTCCGGGCCATGCTACTTGCCGCGGGCGCACCCGCCCCATCCACTTACCTGACCGCGGTCCTGTCCTGCTCTCTCCCCCTGCCGGCCGTAATGCGCATGCGCGCCCCCTAGTGCGCGCGCGCTCGTTCATGTAAATTTAAAGGGCCAGCGCATCGGTAATTGGTTAATTGCCGGGTGCTGACCCTATATAGTTTATGGATCCATGTCACTTCCCTGCTGGATCTTTGTTGCCTCTGTGCCCTATAGAAAGCGTTATCGTTGTTCTTGTCTCTGCCGTGTTACTGACCTCCGTCTATGTTTCTCAACTCTGAACCTTTGCCACCTGCCCTGACTTTGCCGCCTGTCCCCGACCACGTCTACGCCTCACGATTCTGTACCATGCTAAACCTCGGCTGCCACCACAAGCAAGTCACGTCAGGGGTAGCGACATGGTAGACTCCCGCCTCAAGTCCATCCCGCTTTGCGGCGGGCTCTGGTGAAAAGCGGCACCTACTTAGACTCCGCTACCTGGCGAGGCTTTCACCATCGCCTGCAGCAGTCCAGAGGATCCACTATCCCGGTCGTTACAGCCTTATTAAGAATTTCTTATTCCAAATACTAATTTCTTCTGAATGTCCAAAAGGTCATTTTTGCTGGTGTTGGTCAGGCCACTATTTGTAGATACCAATAGTAAAGGTCTTATTGAAAAAAATAATTATTCCAAATACTCATTTCTTCGTGCAAATTTTATTCTGAGTGTCCATAAGGTCATTTTGCTGGTTTTGGGGTCAGGCTACTGTAAAAGGGGTGCCAATAGGCCAGTACCCATGTCAGTGGCCGTAATCAGAAAGGGGCCCAGTAATATGTTACAAATTGGCACTAGTAATGGGTGGGGCCCCCATCTGATTTAGCTGCTTGGGGCCCTGAAACTGTTAATAGGTGACTGATGGCAACCCTGGCTAACACTGCACCCACTATTACTACGACCCTGCCAGCTGAACCTCCATTCCCCGATTTGGGGATGTTTCTATGCTGCCACCCACAATATGGGATGTTCTAGGGGAACCCCTGGTGAAAAAAGGGATAGGGGCTCTGCCAGTTATCCAGTGCCATTTCCAACGCGCTCGATGTCAATCTTATGGTGTCAAAGGTGCCCGTAGCCAGCTGCTAGTGCCGCACCTCCTATTGCTTACGCTGTCCTCATCTTTTCAGTTAGCCAACCGAGTTGCGACGGCTGACCAAAAGGCACACGGAAGGAATAATTATTTGAAGCCTGTGATTTTTCTTAACTGAAACCATAGAGCCATAATGTACTCACTACAAGTTTGTAGCAATTATCCAGTTTACTGCTATGGATGGTAATTCCAGCTTGTCCTCACCTGTTTCGGTCTAAAAATTAACCTGATCATCTTCTCCCATTGACTTTTATGGGAATCGGCGATTGATTGAGATCGAGATTGAAAATTGACACTATTTTCTTTAAAATCGACAATCGGCTTGATCTAGATTTTTTTTACTGATCGCTCATATCTAGTAAAGAGTGCTAGTCGTACAGTGGTCCAGCCATCTGTCATACAGCATAGAGTAATACCATAAAACCACATAAGCCCCAGTCCCACCTGAAGTGTTACACTATCAAAACGACACATAATCATGTCTTTTTTCTCACTGTCTGACATGTAATCAGAATAAGGTTTATTCTGGAGAGAGACAGAGAGGAGAGACAGAGAGGGGGACAGAGACTTAGTCCACTCTCGCCTAATCTGCTACCTCTTTTACTAACTCTCTTCTCAACCCTTTGCAATTAGGCTTCTGCACGTTAGTCAAAATAAATCCCCCCCCAAAAAAGAACACGGGTTTTCGGCCGGTTTTCAGGCTGTTTGCGGTTTAAGCAGACCACCTTAAAACCGAAGCCGACTCAAATTAAGCACAATGTTGCTCTATGTTATAAAACCCGTGCTAGCAGTCCCCACTGCAACCGGGTCTCTTCCGTCCGGCGATTTTTATCTCGACCATCGCATCTCCGAGCCGCATAACATTCAACAAGCACAATCTTCCGTCCGGTTTTCGGTCATCGCGGAGAAAAGCCACCTCCCCTCCCCCCCGCGGCCCTGTATACAAACCGGTATTTGTCCGCTGCAGGGGGGACGCAGCCTTCCACTCCACAGAAACTGTTCTATCTAAAATTTCAAATGATCTTCTGACAGCTAAATCTCAGTGCAACTACCTGTTACTGCTTCTTATGGGTCCACTGCAGCATTTCACACTGTAGATCACCCAACTATCCTCGGCATCCTTAGCCCGTCATTGACGCCTCACAAGGACACCAATCCCTGGTTCTCTTTTCTATTTCTCCGAGCGATCATATCAAGGGGTACAAGTAAGAATGGGACTGCGCCATAAGTCTGCGCGTATTTTCACGCCTGACATCAGGCGCAGCCCCATTCACATTAGCGCAAATCCTCTTGTACACCATTAACAGGCACATTACAGAGCGCCCGCGGCACTTTGTAATGTGCCTGATTTCGGGGGGGCATGCAGGAAGCGGGGTGCACTAGAACCGTAGCGAAGCTACAAATTGATAGCTTCGCTACGGTAATTCTAGACGCATTACTGCTGGAACAGGTAAACCCCTTTCACAAGTGGTTTACCTGACCAGAAATCGTCATCCCTCGCACTAGAATGCGCCTGATTTATGAACCGCAGTAGACGCTAATATTAAGCATATGAAATTTGGTGTTTAAACTTCAAATCTTTAGAATCTTCTTGTACGTGTCCTATTGCGGCAACGCATCAATCCATAATGATGGTATTATAACCAGACAGCAAGTCCTCTAGCTTCCCTTTCTCATAGCTGCCATAGAGCACCTGCATATTGTTTTTTCAGGGTCCACCCCTTCTACTAAGCTCCGATCCAAAATGTAGCAGGTTGCTACTATGCAGCTACAAGAGAGTAAGATAATGGACTCTGCTTTTAGTTATGATACCATAATTATAGATTGACGCGTTGCCGCAATAGGACATGTACAAGAAGATTCTAAAGATAAGGATCCAAAAAGATATCAACCACAGATGAATTAATAAATGTTTGTACCTTCATCTCACCCATACACCCTAAGAGAGTTTAAGCTCTTGTGAGCAGGGATCTCACAACTTGGGTGACATCTATGAATTTGCATGCACCATTTTTTTTTCTTGGTACCGACACAGCAGTTCTATATATATATATATAGAGTGTATGAATGAAAGTGTTATGCGGAAAACATTTTAGCACATAGAGTGTTATGCCCCAAACTTTGTATGGTGTAAGATGTTACTACCCCCAAACCATTGTATGCGCAGTTTCCACCATCCAAACTTTGCTGCATTCTAGGCGCATTAAAATGTGTTGTGGCATCTATAGAACAGCGTACCAACAGTTTTTTTGCACAATATATGCAAAAAAAACTATTGCATGCGAATTCATAGATGTCGCTCCTTGTGTCTGATCTGTAGGCAGCTTTTTTTATGTCATGTTTTGATTTTTTTTGTCTGTACTCATAAATCTACACCACATTTGGTTAAACAGTGCTGTGGGGAAATGCGCCATCTTTGCGTACACCCTTATCACACATCTGCCTATACAATCAGCATTAGGTTGTATATAATGATCGAGACCAAGTGGTAGTGTATACCCAGGGGACACTCAAAGTTAAGTTTATAAAAACAGGTTTTAACCCCTTAACCGCCGGAGCCAGTTTTGGCCTCTCTGACAGAGCCCTATTTTTGAAATCATGTCATGTGGCCACTTTATGTGAGATTAACACTTTTGACACTTTAACCTATCCAAGCGTGATTCAGCAGCACTGGTTTTCTCGTGACACATCTGTGGACTTACACTCAAGATGGTAAGAAATTTATGTCCAAACTCAAATGAATGTTTACATTTGTGAAAAATATCAATTATGGTGATAAAATGGAAAAATCTTTACCAATTTCAAACTTCTCAAACACACATTTCTGCATGTACTCATCTCATCTAGATAGATATTCCACTCACAATCGTTTATAACAACTAGCATCTACACCATATGTCCTGCTGTAGTTTCTGGCATCATTTTTTAAAATGTCTTTTTTTTTTTTTTACGACTTTGGGGGGCTTATAAATTTTGTATTTTTTAAAATTTTCAAGAAATTTGCAATATATTTTTTTTTTTGGACCACCCTTTTCTAAACTTTTTTGCCCTTTATGTTAATACCCCCATAAATAACCTAAAAAAGAAACAAAACCCTTTTTAAAAGTATCAAAACCAAAATTTAGGAATTTATTAACCCATTAGGTTTTCACGGGAATTAAAGCAAAGGGAAGGAAAATTTCAAAATTTCCCTTTTTTTTTGCAGATTTAAATTTTTAACTTACGACAAGAATACGGAAAATTGATCCGGGGAAATGCAAATTATTTTGTTTCCCCCAGTTCGCTTTTTTTCAGAATATCCCATTTTTGGGCCCATGTGCATTATTTGGCTCAACCACAAGCCCCAGAATGGGAGGAGCACCCTGGACTCGGGGGCCCCAAATTTTCTTTAAATTTTTTTATTTAGGGGCCATTTTTCAGTTTGCGGACACCCTAAGGCCCAAAAACTTAAAAAAAAACCCCTAAAAAAAACCCCATATGGAAACAAAAAACACCCTACGAATATATCCAGGGTGTATATAATCGACCCCACAGGCTTTCACAAATTTTTTAGCGTGGTTCGAAAATAAAAAAAAAATAATTTTTTCCAAATTTCTGAAATTTTAGCTGAAAATGTTTAATTTTTACAAGGAATCTTGGAAAAAAAGCCCCAAAATTGTGTTGCGCAATTTCTTCCAAATTCGGCAATTTTAACTTTTTGGGGAAAACTGCTGTTTGGGCGCAGGAAAAGGGGGTACAAGGGAGGAGCTATTTGGTTTTTTGGCGCACAGATATTGGGGGGCTATGTCGCATCGGGCACAGCCCCAAATACAAACAGGAAACCCCCCCAGAAGTTTCCCTTTTTTTGGATTCAAACCCCTCAGGGATCTCTCAAGGTTTTTTGACATTTGGGCGCCGGTGTTTCCGTAGTTTTTTTTTAGCATTGGGCCTTTGAAAGGAGGGGGAAACGCATTCCGCCATTGTTTTTGGGCTTCTTTTTTTACAGTATTCCCATACGGGATAAATGACGGGAAATTTTACTAGGGGTCGGTACAATTACAATGAAAAATTTTTTAAAATTTTTTAAAATTTTTTATTACTTTTACACAATAAAACGAGTTTAAAAAATTTCATTTTATTTGGTCCTATTCTGACAGCCATAGCTTTCTTAATTTTTTGCATAACTGTTTTGGGGGCTTGTTTTTTTACGAGATGAGGATGTTTTTATTTACCATTAGGGGGGGGCTGGATCTTTGATCACTTTTTTTTTAAGGGTTTTAGGGGAGGCTTTGTAAAAAATACACAACCTGGTAGTGTTTTTTTTTTTTAAATTTTTTTACAGCGGTCACTGGCGGTTAAATGACATCATTTTTCTCACAGTGATACGTTAAGCGAACACATTTTTAATTTTTTAAAATTTTTACGCTTTTTTCACAAAAAAAACATTATTTAAAAGGAAAAAACCGTTTTTGCATCACCGCAGCTGAAGCCATAACTTTTTTTTATTTTTTTGTTTATGGACTGTAAGGACTTTTTTTTTTGGGATAGTACTTTTTTATTGGTAACATTTTTTGAGGGGGGCAAGACCTTTAGATCCTTTTTAAAACTGTTTTTTTTGGGAAGGGAGGTGAAGAAAATACTGCAACCTAGCAATTTTTTTTATTTTTATTTTTAAAAAGCGTTCACCATAGTTCTGTGACAAGTATTTTTACCTTGGGTTGAGACATTCGGTTTACCCAATTTTTTAGTTTTTTATTTGAAAGCACAATTTTTTTTTGAAAAAAAGTGTTTTTTATTTGTAAAAAAAATTTTTGCATCGCTATCTTCTAATAGCCAGAACTTTTTAATTTTTCCGCAACAAAGCGTGTAAGGACTTTTTTTTGCGGGATGGACTACTTTTAAAATTGGGACAACTTTGGCGTTTTTTTTATTATTTTTGCTCGCTTTTTATTCCCTTTTATGTGCGCAGGATGTACAAAAATCGCAATTCTGTACTGTTTTTTGTTTTTTGTTTTTTTCGCGTTTACCGACGGTTAATAATGACAGATTTATAGGTGGGGGCTCGCACCCCGGGATACCAAAAAGGTACTTTTTTTATTTTTTATCTTTTTTTTGGGGGGGATTGCCGATTGGCGTTTGTACGTGTTTTTATTTATTTTTTTTTGTGTTTTACTTTTTTAACTTTTTTTTTACTTTTTTTACACTTTTTTACACTTTTTTCCCCCGGGGGGGAATTGATGAAGATCGTCAGATCGTTCGCAAAAGGAGATCCATACATTTTTAGCTTATGCTGGTCTCCAGGGAACGTCTTACGCGCCCACAATGCATGTGGGCAGTGACTCACCCGACAACCCATGCGTCATTCAGCACCGGCTCCTGGTAGGAGACTCAAGTGGCGCCGCGCCAACTGCGCCGCTCGGGCGGGAAGCTACTCCTCCGCCCGCAGCCCCGATGTGCGACACGATGTTGCGAATCGGGGGCTTAACCCCCACGCCGGGGCTCACTCCCGGCCGGGGGGATGCGGGATGACCAGCGGTAAAATACCCCGGGTTTCCCTCCGCGATCTTGCGCGTCCGCCTGTGACGCGCAAGATCCGCTTTACTACTCATACGGCAATTTGCGGGAACCCCTACCCACATTGCCGTAAGGTACACAAAGTCGGGAAATTGAAAAAAAAAAAAAAAAAAATAAAATATAATATATATATATAATATATATAATTATTTTAATATATTAAGGCGGACATGTCTGAAAACTTCCCTTGGTCTAAGACTTTTCTTGTTGCCCAACAACCAACAGTTTTCCGTTTTCATTTTAAAGACTCTGAAAAAAAAAAGGGGCGCTCTGATTTGGGTTTCAGGGGAACAAAAAAAGTCTTTGACCCAAACAGTTTTTAAAAAATCCCCTAAATGCAAATCACCCCCCTTTTGCCATTTTTAAAAAAAAAAAAAAAATAAAGTTACACATATTTGGTATCGCTGCGTCCAAAAAAGTCTGATCACGCTGAATATCTTAGAAGAAAAACATTCCAAAGCCAAAATTGGGGTTTTTTGGTCATTTCACATCCCCTTAATTTTTGAATAAGATTAATAAGGAAAAAAAAAAAATCACACAAACTCCAAACTTGTACAATAAAAAGTAAACGTCAGCTGCAAAAAAAAAAAACCTTCCTCAAGTCCGTGGTTTATACGAAAAATTATTGGGTTTCAAAAAAGCATGGCCGCACAAATTTCAAAAAAAAAAAATGTACATTTTGGGTTAGCAATCGATCAACTTTTTAGAAAAAAACAGATAACACATCTTTTACTGAAGATGAATGCTTAAAAGCAAAACACCCCAAACATGGGC
>JAODAL010058879.1:0-21828 GCA_025379985.1 Phyllomedusa bahiana | reverse complement strand
GCCCTTTGGGAAAACACTCTTTAAAATAAAATTTGCCCAAATTTACTTTTGGTCCTTTTAAAAACAGGTGGCGCAGGTTAAGGAGATGAAATTCCTAAGCCACACATCCAATTTTAATGTGTATACCCTCACATAAAAGATGAAAGTCTGAACTTTATATAAATATGTACAGTATATAACTAAAAATTTAATATTTTTCAGTAAAGAGGTAAAAAAAAAAGTGTATCCGTGTCAAATATATATGGACCTATCTGTATAGTGCCATGGCAACCAAGCAACCTAACGCTGTCCTCCCATTTTCCCAGGAGAAACAACATATGTCAGCTCCATCATTTTCCTAAGCCGCCACATGCACGGATTCATTTTACCCCAGGCAGTGTCGGACTGGCGGGTCTGGGGCCCACAGGGGAGTTGATCTTGGGGGCCCACTCTACAGCTACTGTACTTGAAAATATAACCAGCCTCTCGGACATAAATGCGCCCATTTTACCACATAATACAGTGTGCAAAACAGAACTATATTGTGTAGTACGCAATACCAAGTGAGTCATATCTGTCTATCTCACATATCTGTTTGTCTCACACATATGTCAGTCTAACATATCATAGACACAATTGGCTAAGTAGCTCCATCCATATCCTTCTCCACCAGCCCACATACAATATCCCCCTCCACATTTCCCTTGGTCACCACTTTATAAAATAAACACCTGCAAGAAAGTAAAAGTGAAACTCCTAGCACAGGGTCAGGTGTTCATTCACTTTTACAATCAGGGACTAGTGTACGCTGCCATTATACTAGCGCCAATACTAACTTACAACACCACCATATGGAGACCACATAGTGGTCCGACACCAGCTAAGGTCACATCACATTACAGCACTGATACAGTACAGAAGCAAAATAACCCCTGATGTCAGGAACTCACAGGAGGCATCTTATCTGATGAGTCGTTCTCTTGTGACTCGTTCTTTTACCCTTCTTTTCTCCATCTGTTCCACACTGCCATGATGACTTGCCCCGGTCACAACTCATCCTTGCAGAATATACACACAAATATCTTAGAATCCTCACTCTTCCAGCACTTCTTTACCCATTCCCACCTCTGTACAAACTTCCCAGGGCCTCCTTTAGGTAGTAGTCAGGGCCCCCTTTAGGTAGTAGTCAGGGCCCCTTTAGGTGGTAGTCAGGGCCTCCTTTAGGTGGTAATCAGGGCCCCCTTTAGGTTGTAGTCAGGGCATTCAGAGACAGGATGCGGCGGCCGGGCCCCGACTCCTCTGTGGGTCAGTCCGAGCCTGACCCCAGATCTCCCCTTTATTCTGCAAATCTGGACTCTGGTAATGGCCTCTCTTGGCAGGGATACCCAGCCTTCTCAGCATTATATAGCCCTCATTTTCCGGATCACCAACTATAAGCCGATTATTTACAACAAGTACCCACTAAAGAAGGCCTGACAACTTTATTATCAGATATCAAAACCTCTTGTAAAGAGGAGATCACACACCTCAGACAAGACATTAAATGGATAGCCACATGTATGGAAATGTTAGAAGAGGATCACAATAAAACAAATACATTTCTCAACTTCATCCTTCTATTCAGACATCCATGGTCAGAGACCTTGCTCACCTTCTTGAAGACATTGATAACCATGAACATAGAAATAACATCAGGATCAAGAGTCTTCCTCATTCGCAGGGTGAAAAGAATTTGCAAGCTGCCCTGAACTATATATTCAACCAAATCTTGGCGGAGTCTCTTCCTCGCACTTTCAAACTTGACAGTGCACAAAGGGCACTCTGTTCTGAAAGTTCCTCTACTCTCCCCAGAGACGACATTCGTCTTCAGCAATATAGTCTCAAAGATGCAAAAATGGAAAAAGCCAGACATTTCATGGCACACATTACAAAAATGTTACCATCTTAAAAATCTATTGGACAATCTTAGAGGAATGTCATGTCCCTTACCGATGGAACTTTCCTTTTGCCCTTTCAGCATGCTCTGAAGGCCATTCAGCAACTTTTAAAACTTTCTCAGATCTTCCAATCTTCTGCAAGGCCCTTCAGATCCTGGTACTAAAGATGGACTTCTGGACACCTACCCCTCTCTCCCACCTCATCCATATCCAGTGTGGCAACCAGCTAAATATACCAAGGAATGCTCTCCTGGAGTTAGTCCTCTGGCTCAAAAAGTGCAATGCACACCCCAATGCTGGCATTAGGACTTTTCCTCAGATGATTTGAATAGTTACATGTTGGTTTATACACACAACTTTTTTCTCATGTGGGTGTTTGGTTCTAATTTTTATATGCAAGGCTTCTTATGTATAATTGATGTTTACTAAGATAGTTATTTAGTTATTATGCTAAGGAATTGTTTTACTTTCTCCACTCATAATCATTTGTACTTGCAGAAGTGAGAGGTTTAAGGGAGTGGAGGATCTTCTAGGGATTTTGTCTCAGGGTTGGTAGTGAATGCTCCTCATCACCTCCTAAACCAGTGAAGTTAAGTTCAATATGCTTTTTGACATACTTCTCTGGTTGTACTACTGATTTATTCTTTGCTTATTCTAGTCTTGTCTTTTGTTTGTCTGATCTGAATCCCCCTTTTCCCTCTCTGTCTCACCCTTCTGGCTATTTCATTCCCTTCCCCTTTTACTCTTGATCCTAATACTGATTTTAGGGTGGGTTTAGTCTTTTTCAATATATTGGGGTCAATTCTTGTCTGAGAGACAATCTCTTGACTTAATGGTTCAGTGTATAACCTTCAATGTTAAGGGACTCAACTCTAATGTTATAAGAAGACTTGCTCTGAGGTAGTGTAAATCCACATTTTAATTCCGTTGGATCTTTTGGCTTTACAAATTCTTCTTATCTGATAGCTTACTCTGCCTCTCATGAGAGGAAAAAGACAGAGGTTGCGATGTTAATTGCGAATACCTGCCCATTACAGTTCATCTCGTAGCTAATTGATCCAGCTGGGAGATATATTATCTTAAATGCCACTTTTATGGGATATCAATTACATTGTGCAATGTTTATGTAGTTAACACCTCTCACATAGTATTTACGAACAATGCTTCACCAAAGTGGCATAGTTTCCATCTACAGCTCTAATACTAGGTAGGTGATTTTAATATGGTATTTTCAGAGACAGTGGATAGGGGCGCTTTACAGGAGGGAACACCCAACCCAGCGCAGGCTAAGCATATTTTAGGAAGATTGTTAGATCACACAGTCTGTTTGACTTCTAAAGAATTAATGAACCTATACAATTTTTTCTCCCACCCCCACAGGACGCATACTAAGTTTTTCTTTGGATAATATTCTGTCCCTTCACATGTTGGTAGGTTGAAATATTGAGCCAATCACGTGGTCAGACTAAACCCTGGCCAAGGTTTAACCTAAATTCCCAGTCCCCATTTATATGCTCCTGTCAATGGAGACTAAGTTAAACTTTGATTTAAAAACCAATTTACAAGGAAACTCTGAGTCTAAGGGAATCACTTTCCTCTTTCTCTGACCCTAATGTTGGTTCAATAACCTCTGTGTCATCCTTAATGAAGCTCATGAGGTGGTATTCCATGGTAAGTGCATTGCTCTAGTCATCAAGCTTAAAAGACTATTCAGAACAGGCCATTACCCTTTAAATTCTCTTGAGGAAAATTGAGTGGAAAATGTCCTTGCATCGTAGTGTCTCTGTTCTCAGAAGTTTAGTTAATACACGAGACTGTTTAAAGAACATAGCCACTTGCAATGCAGAGAAATAAATTTTATAAGTACTGTAATAAGGCTCATACCATTCTAGATAGACAGCTTAAGGAGAGAGCAGTTAAGTCCATGCCCTAAGCCCTTAGGAATAGAGAAGGTATGTTAATGCATGATCCAAAATCCATTGCTAATATTTTTTAAAATTTCTACTTAGAATTATACTCCTTAGCTTTGTCTCTTTCACATGATAGGGATATGGCATGAACACATATTACATTTTTTTTTTAGAATGTTGTCCACTGCCAACTCTACCGTCAGAGGCAACTTCTTCTTTAAATTACCCCATTGAGAACTCCACTCTGGGAGAGCTCCTGGATGGGATGGGATGGTTTTCCATTCTATAAGGCATTTTCTGTGGTGTTTAATGCCTGATATGTTGCACCTATGCAATTTTTTCCTTCAAGGCTCCTCTATAATAGAATCATTGTCTCATTCACATATCACTCTTATTCTAAAGCCAGGAAGTGGTCCAGCAGATAGTGTAAATTATCAGCACATTGCTTTGCTCAACTCTGGTTTGCAAATATTTACTAAAATTCTAGCCAACAGAATAAATAGGTGGCTGCCCCAATTGATTAAAAAAGATCAGGTGGGTTTTGTATCGTTCTGGCAGGATGGAGACAACGCAAGGTGGACAATTGACTTTGTGGATCTTGTCAACTTAGTCACAAGAGGCACTCCTTCTTAGTTTGGACACCGAGAAGGCCTTTGATAGGCTAGGCTGGCCCTTCCTTTTTGAGAGACTCTGGTGTTTGTGTTTTCTGTGTCCTTCTAAAGGGCTGTTCACACGCCTTATTTTGGGCACGGATTGCAGCCGCATTGCGTGCCGTACTGCGCTGCAATACGGCTGAAATCTGTCCCAGCCATTACGGTAATCCACAGTTCTCATAGAGAACTGTGGATTCCGTCTCTCCTCCCCGCTCGGGGAATCCGCCGGGCGGGGAGAAATTGAAATGTTCATTATCCCGGCGGAATACGCGCCTTGGATAATGAAAGTCTATGGGGCCGACGGGCAGCGCCCCCGCCCCTTATTCAAGCCATATTGCGGGCGGAATCCGTCCCGCAAATACGGCTTGAATAAGCCATGTGAACCGGCCCTTAACTGTAATCAAGGGTATTTACTTCTCTCTCTCTACTTCCATCAAGTTTCCTCATTGTATCTCTGACTCGTTTCGGATTAGGAACAGCACTAGACAGGGATGCCCCTTGTCCCCATTTCTGTTTGTCCTTTGCATTGAACCCTTTGCGGTTACAATTCAAGCTAACCCGGATGTTAGTGGCATACTGGCTAAGGATAAAGAATTCAAATTATCCCTCTTAACTTTAACAAATCTAAACACTACTTTAACCATCACTACACACACTTACAAAATTTGGAAAACTTTTAGGGCATGTCCCCTCTGCACAGGTTTTCGGACAGTTTTGCAGGCGGTTTGCGGTTTTGCAGACCACCGGAAAAACCGGCCGAAAATGAGCACAATGGGGCTCGATGGACAACCCATGCAGTAATCCCCAAAGCACGGGGGTTCTGCCCGGCGGTTTGTCCGGTCGCGGGCCGCCCGCAATCCATTCTACATGCACATTCTTCCGGAAGGAATCTGTGCATGTGAATGCAAAGGGGGAGGTCTTTTCTCCGCTCATCGTGGAGAAAAGCCTTGCCCCCCACAGCCGCAAAACAGGACAAATACCGGTTGGATAAACCGACCGAGTATTTATCCCTTACCGTGTGAACGCACCCTTAGGGTACAAAATAAACACTTCCAAAACAGAGGCTCTTCCAATCAACCTTTTCCTTCCCTTCTCACTTCTCTGAAAACTAATTATCCTTATAAATGGCAGGGGCACTCATGGTTCATTGCTGCCATGTGGAAGTATTGCAGGGACAGATTTCCCTTGGCATCTAAGGCTTTTCCTATGACCTCTTTTCCATTTTCCATGAAGAACTGTTATCCATTACCATTATTTTCTAAGCTTTTCAACCTGCTCCGGGGAACCAAGATTTTTTCTAAACTGGAATTGCGGGGACTTATAACCTCGTCAGGATTTGAGAGGGTGATGTGTGGAAGACGGCCTTCAACACTTGTGATGGGCACTTTGAATATCTGGTGATGCCCTTCGGTTTGTGTAACACTCCAGCAGTCTTTCAGGAGTTTGTCAATGACATTTTCAGGGACCTCCTCTACACCTGTGTCATCGTCTACCTGACCGACATCCTGATATTCTCACCTGACCCACAGATCCATCGGATTCAGGTATGCTAGGTACTGAGACGTCCTTGCAGTAACCACCTGTATGCCAAGTTGGAGAAATGCCTATTCCACCAGACCAGTCTTCCATTTCTTGGCTACATTGTTTTAGATAAAGACCTGTAGATGTATCCTGCAAAGTTGTCGTCCATTCTGCAGTGGGCACGGCCAGTCAGTCTTCGGGCTATACAGCGCTTTGCTAATTATTATTGGTAGTACATTCTCCATTTTTCTATACTAGTGGTACCAATTGTGCCGCTCACCAGAAAGAATGCCAACCCGAGACTATGGTCATCCGCGGCCGAAAGAGCATTCTCAGAGCTAAAGGCAGCCTTCTCCTCTGCACCCATCCTGTCTCATCCAGACCCCGAGAAGCCTTTCTCTTTAGAGGTGGATGCCTCTTCTGTGGGGGCAGGGGCGGTCCTCACACAAAAAGGTCCAAAAGGGCAAGACCCTGACGTGTGGGTTCTTTTCCAAGACATTCTCACCGGTGGAAAAGAATTACGCCATCAGGAATCGGGAATTGCTAGCCATGAAGTTGGCCCTGGAAGAATGGCGCCATCTACTGGAAGGAGCTTGTCATCCATTGATGTGTTCATGGACCACAAGAATCTCCAGTATCTCCAGGTGGCTCAACGTCTTAATCCACGCCAAGCCAAGTGGTCCCTTTTCTTCTTGCAGTTAGATTTCCGGATTCACTTCCGTCCTGCAGAAAAAAACATCAAAGCCGATGTTCTCTCCCACGCTTCGAATGTAATCGGAAAGGAACCTGTCCCACAGCATATCGTATCCCCAGGACGTTTGGTCCACACAGCCTCAGTAGACCTCCAACATGTCCCCCTGGTAAGATGTATGTGCATCTGGCTCTCCGGAAGAGAATTCTAGGATTGCTCTCCGGTGGCTGGGCACCCCGGTGCTCGGAAATCGTACCAATTGATCGCTTCTACTGGTGGCCAGATCTTGCCAAGGATACAAAAGAATTGTGGAATCCTATACCACCTGTGCCCATTACAAGATGGCTAGCCATAGACTGTCTGGTTTGCTGCAACCCTTGCCGACTCCCAATTCTCCGTGGTCTCACGTGGCGATGGACTTTATCACCGACCTTCCTCCCTCCTCCGGCAATACTACGATTTGGGTGGTCAAGGGTTGGTTCTCAAAGATGTTGCACTGTCACGGACGCCCCTGCGACCGCTGTCCTGGGTCGCAGGCGCGCTCGTGCCCCTGCTCCCAGCGGAGCCCCGTCCCGCACGTCGGGTTCGGGGTCCGCTCGTGCATCTGCCCCCTCCGGCGCTCACTTCCCCGGCCGCGCTCCTGCTCAGTCTGTCTCCATCTCCCGACATGTGGCTCCGCCCCTAGGGGCGCGCACGCGCCGGCAGTTTGAATTTAAAGGGGCAGTGCGCCGGTAATTGGTCATTGCCGGGCACTGCTCCTATTTAAGTCCGGCCTCTTCCTGGCGGCCCTCGCCGGATCCTTGGTGTATATTCCCTTGGTGAAAGTGTTCCAGAGTGTTCCTGTCTTGCCTTACTGTGTACCGACTCTCTGCTTATGTTTACCGTCTACGAACCTTGCCGCCTGCCCTGATCTCCTGCTTGTCTACCGTCTACGAACCAGAGCCGCCTGTCCTGACCACCTGTCTGTCTACGACCACGAGCCTGCCTGCCATTACTGTACCTCGCACTCTTGGCCACCGCCGCAGGCAAGCCCCGCCAATGGTAGTGACCTGGTGGAAACCCGCCGCAGCAAGACCATCCCGCTTTGCGGCGAGCTCTAGTAAATACCGGGTCCCACTTAGATTCCACTCTCTGGTGTGGGCTTACGCCATCGCCTGCGGTGGTCCAGTGGATCCACCTCCAGACCGTAACATGCACTTTGTTCCGTACCTTGTTTACCATCTGCACTATGACTTGCCACTCTGTTCTTTGAGCACATTTTCCGTTTGCAAGGGCTTCCACGGCACAACGTCTTGGACCGAGGAGTCCATTTTGTCTCAAGGTTCTGGCATGCACTCTGCTCCTGACTACAGGTGAAGTTGGACTTTTCCTCGGCCTATCACCCACAGTCAAACAGTCAGGTGGAGAGAGTCAATCAGGTCCTAGGCAGTTATTTGCGCCATTTCGTCTCTGGCCGACAAGACGATTGGTCCATTTCATTGCCTTGGGCAGAATTTTCATACAAGTCCTTGGATTCGGAGTCTACTGGCGCTTCTCCTTTCTACGTGGTCTATGGACAGCATCCCTGTCCTTCACTCCCTCTGCCTTCATCTTCTGAGGTTCCTGCGGTGGATACCCTGGTCTGGGATATGACAATCATTTGGGATCAGACATGTCGGTACATGCAACGAGCAGCAGTCCACATGAAGGCACAGGCGGACAAGAAGAGGAGACCTTCCCCAACCTTTGCTCCTGGAGACAAGGTGTGGCTGTCTGCCAAGTACATCTGATTTAAGATCCCCAGCTACAAACTAGGTCCGTGGTTCCTAGGCCTTTCAAGGTATTGGAACTTATCAATCCGGTGGCCTATAAGCTCCGGCTTCCACCTACTATGCGGATCCCGAATTATTTCCATGTCTCCCTGCTGAAACCTTTTGTGCTTAACCGCTTCTCTCAGAAAGTCACCCCCCTTCTCCTGTGACTGATGCCACCAATGTGTTCGCAGTGAAAGAGATCCTGGCCATGAAGACTATCAGAGGGAGGAGAGGGTTCGGGCTGGAGGAGAGGTCTTGGGAGCCAGAGGATAACATCTTGGACCATGACCTGGTGCAAAAGTTTCTCCAGTCCAGAAAGAAGGGGAGGCCTAAAGGGGGGGGTACTGTTATGAGTAGCCTACTCGTAGCCCCGCTGCCCTCCCTGCTCCGACGACGAGTGGCACCGCGGACACACTCGTTTATCTAATAGCGAGTACTTACCTAGCCGCGCTCCTGTCCTTCTGTCTTCCTCTGCCAGCTGGTGTGCACGCCCCTACTTCCTAGGACGCGCTCACGCTTGCTCTCTGAAATCTAAAGGGCCAGCGCGCCGGCAAATGGCTAATTGCCAGGCGCTGATCCTATATATTCCCAAGTCCATCGTCACTTCCCTGTCGGATCTATAGTGCCTCATGCCTTAGTGAAAGCGTTCCAGAAATGTGTTCCTGTCTCATTGTGTTTTTGACCCTTCACTACGTTTCTTGACTACGAACCTTCAGCGCTTGCCCTGACCTCCTGCCTGTCCCTGACTAAGAGTTTTGTGTCACGATTTGGTACCTGACTGCACCTCGGCTGCCATCGCAAGCAAGTCACGTCAGAGGTGGCGACCTAGTAGAACTGGCGAAAACAGGGACTTACTTAGACTCCGTTCCCTGATGTGGCCTATATCACCACCTGTGGTGGTCCAGAGGATCCACTACTGCCGCTACAGTCTCTCACAGTTGAATTGTACATACGATAAAAACTACAGACCTCTCCATTCTTTGTAGAAGGGAAAATTGTATGATTGATGTGCTTAACCTAAAGCTGTAAAGATGATCTATATGCTTAATGCCCTACAACACCACCAAAGGCTGACTATGTGCCTAGTGTGCTGTAACAGCACTATTGTCTATATATGCGTCTAATGTCCTATGACATCTCAAGCTGTAACTGGTAGTGAAAGCTCACTCCTCAAGATTTATATTCCAGCTATGCTACGCATTAACATCTCTATTAGGGATGAGCGATATTATCAGCAAAAGTTTAAATCGGTACGGTTTTTAGGCTTATCGGAAATTTCCGATCACGCGATAGTTTAGGTGACAATCTTACAGATAATCTATTACTATCGCGCCATTTTCAGCGTTTCCTGTCATTTTGGCGGCCAGCCAATCAGCTCCGAGGATAGAGGGGGGTGAGGAGGATGTACAACGTCACCACTTTGCGGTGTATGGATCTCATTGGCTGCAAAAATCACATGACCTCATTTTATCTATGCAACTGCATTCCCTGTTCAGCTCATTTTCTGTCTATGCCACTTCACAGCAGGACGTGTCTGCATTTAAACCAATAGCTGTTCTAACAGCTCTGAGAGATAGTCTCTTCTAATACAAGAAACCATCCCCCGAGTTATAGCTTAGAATAGAGTTAGATGGAGGGGGCGTGGCCTGGACGCTGATCGAGCCAGACGTGCTTCACACCAGCTCCTCTGAAACCTTGGAAAATCAACCTCCATCGGGGACTTTATAGCTCTTTTCAGAGCTCTCTCCATAACTAACATGCTTTGTGAAGCACCAGCTTTCTTCGGAGCCTGTTTTTTCACGCGGAGGTCTCTGCAGATCCGACATTCAGACCCTGCTGTTGGGCTTCCCCCTGGCCCGCGCGGGCGCCAGGGCGCCAGGGCTCCTGGTGCCCGTTTCAGGAGTATTATCATCGGGACTGCACACTGTTGATAGCTCCACAGAAGAGGACACCCGGCTACCTGAATTCCTGGGGTGCCCTGGAAGCAAGAAACCCTTTCCCTGGCTGGCGTTGAGGGACTGGACATTTGGCGGGCTCCGACAAGAAATAGCCAGCGCCATCTTGGCGAGTTTGTATGCGGGTGCATATCGGGAGTCTACAGGAGAGTGGTCTGCTACACTCCACACTCTATCTCCGGCGCTGACAATTTGCTCCGGATCTCTCCACTGCCGGCTGCAGCACTCCCTTAACAGCGGGACAGAGGTACGGCTGTAGTCGGACGCCGATGAGGACCTTGCCAGACCGCCCGCGGGGGATCGCGAGTGCCAGCGGAAGAGGACCATCAGCTGCAGCGCTCCTTACAGGTACTGCCCCGGTAATAGGCCCTTGTTATCTTCTGCCCTTCCGATCGGGCAAGTTAGAGCGACTTGGTATCGAGCCCGCGGTGCCTTCTGTCCCATCGCTGCAAGCCCACGGGTGCGTTGAGGTAAAGCTCTGGCACTATAAACTCCACCGGGGCTTGAGAGAGGGCTCCAGAGAGTGTAGCGAAGGCCTGAGGACGCGGACTAACTTCCCAGCCTCTCCCGGTAGCCTGGGACTGGACGCGATAGGACCATAGATATTCTTATTTGGTCTGCTGGGGATCTGATTGTTGGCGGGCCCTGGGTGCGAGGAAGAAGCCGGGACGCATCTTGGACTCTCTGTTGCCACGGTCAGAGCAGGATTAAAGTTGCGGCTAAAGGACAACTATGACCTGCTGTCTGCTGGCTACCAGTTAGGAAGGGCATTATATTCAGAGAGCCCTGCCCACTCCAGCATATCACCGCCTTTGTCTAACTAAAGAACTCTGCATGATTGCCCTTAGAAAACCAGCGAACACAGTGCCGCACATTCTGAATTCCTCAGTATTGCTGTCCTTATTGCCATAGAAAACAAGGAACTCTCTCCACACTAAGCTGAAGAGTCTCCACAAGTTTCCTCTCTATTTATCATGACACCAGTTTTCATATATAGGTTATAAAGTTGAGATAAAAACTCTTTCGCAACTGAGTCTTGAAATCCCTCAGGTTTATATTAAATCTTTCAATGGTATCGCAAGTATATGTTTACAGATATATATCGCTGTAAGGTATATTCCACTCAGTGTCAGTCAGGGCTTCTAGGTCCCAGTTGATTACTGGGGATGCGGGTCGCCGGCTGGGGCCACAAACCTGAATAGGGGCTTTCTGGGAGAACCCTCATCCTATGCCATGTGGACTTGCTGCCTGCAAGCTAAGACAGGTATATTTTTTTGTCAACCTATTTGTGGGTCACTTTGAAATTTACTGAAGGGGACTTACCACTTTACGGTATTGGGTCGGGGCTCAGGTCACTAGTTGGATGATTGGTGGACTGCAGGTTAACCTGGGGGTGTCATTAATTGAGCTGGGATATCTCGGGTGACCGCCCCACCTCTCTGCCTGGGACCTGGTGCCTTGCACTCTATAGATAACCATAGTCTGGGGATATTCCCTTGTCAGATCTGTCTTACTTTGCATCAACATGGTTATGGGTTCAGACAAATTGCTTTTACTGAGAGAACAAACCATACTGTATAACTGTGGTATATTTTTGACAAACAGATAGTCCTTAAACTTGCGGATATATATTTTGTAATATACTGTTTATTATACAGGGAGGGTAATCCCTAATAATCACAAGCACTGTCAGGGTATGGTATACCAATTTTAGGTTGCTTTCACACATTACTCTGCTACCATCTAGAGGCCTGCTCTGTAACCATAATACAAAATCTTGCTCTATAGCACGGGCTTTCTGAACAAACCCTGACCTGTCGATTCTAGAAGAGGAAGGTGGTGGTTTTCATTTTCCACGCCCTCAACTAGTACATGGGTGTCAGGCCCATGATGCAGAATAGGCTCACATCTTTAGACATTTATGATTTAAATTCTTCTTTCTCCATTGCCCTGGGGTTCAGCAACACCACTAGCTTTACTGAACAGTTTGAGGAATAGTGGACACACCCCTTCTAACTTTGATGTCTCTTCACAATCTCCCTCTTCTTTTCCATCAATTAGTTATTCTGGGATTTGTACATAACATCTTTGGGTCCACTCAAAAGACTAAAGGATAAGGTTCAATCCCTAAATCTAAATTCTTTCTTCCACAAAACATTTAGGGAGGGTCTTGGAGACGGACGGAGTTTTAAACAGAAACGTATTCTAAAAATTTTGCCGAAAAGTGGAATTCAATCTTGCCTGATTCCTCTGTCGTCTCCCAACTCATAGGCAAGCTGAATACTTCGGGCACTCTGTCACTAAACTAGAAAAAGATACCCACCATAGAAAAGATGCACACAGCTCAAAGAATACACCTCATGGGACATGTAGAACCGGTTAACCATTCTATTACTCCTAGATCAGACATGATAAAGCCTGCCAAACAAAGAGCAAAATAGTCGGAATGAGACGAGTCATGACCCGAATTTTCACCCAGCTAGAGAGTCGGAACACCCCCGGATTCAGGGTATCATTTCAAATTTAATGGACAAGCCATTTGTACCCCCTCATTGCTGGAAAGACATGATGTTGGCTCTTCGCAGTCCCTACAGGAATAATCTGCAATCTCCATCTTCAGCTTTGAAAAAGTGGACCTAGACAGTGTAGGGGAAAGAGTACACCACGTTGGAATCGGAAATATGGAAGGAGTTTCTCAGCACACATTGACGCTATGTTGACGGCTCCACAACTACTGCTGAGACAAAGCTAGGGCAAACTTCAAAGTACAAATCTTTCCGATTAGTGGATAGAAGCAGAAGAACATTTTGAAGTTCAGAGGTATTCCTGACACGATTTCTCAGAACTCTGATCTTACAAATATTACTTCAAAAGCTCTTATCAAAGCCTTGAATCCCTAAATGCTTGAAGCACGAACTCATTATAGATACGAATGCCCATCGCTTACCAAGAACCAGAAACTGACGAGTCATACCTGTGATGTAGTAGCCTAGAATACATTTTTTCACATGTTAACGACCGCTATCCTTCAGCAGCAAGGCTAGGCAGACACGATTCCCGGACTCCTACTATTCTATCCAAGAATCTTCGCAGATTCTATCGCAATTACTTTAATACCAGGAGTGACGATTCGCACAGTAATAATCAGCAGTACTACGAAAACAACAGGCATACAATACCGCTGGGGGTTCTCATACGAAATTGAATAATATGGTCGGGACAGAAGAACACACGTCATGGCCTCCCAGGAAGATGGACTCAAAGAATGGCTGCTTTCACTCGGAAACGCTC
The DNA here is from genome assembly GCA_025379985.1 of Phyllomedusa bahiana. Taxonomy (NCBI): domain Eukaryota; kingdom Metazoa; phylum Chordata; class Amphibia; order Anura; family Hylidae; genus Phyllomedusa; species Phyllomedusa bahiana. Next base: position 8,098 of record JAODAL010058879.1, on the reverse strand, counting down.
TGTGTTGCTGCCAGGCGATACTTCACTGCCAGTGAGCTTACGGTCTGTCTCAAGATTCTAGAGAGATGGTCACTGCAAATAAGTTAAAACACTTCCCTATTATTACGGTCTTTTATTATCCTACTGAACACCCAAAGTCTATAAATGTAAAATTGTCTTACCTTAGGCAAATTCTCCACCCGGAGTTTGCGCAGTTTTTATCTGCACTACTTAGTTGTTACGAGTTGTCTTATATTTGTTTTCCCTAATATTGTCCTTTTCCCTTACTTCACCATGGAACACATCGGTTACTCACAACTTTGGATGATATATCACCAGACGCCATGGGGATGCAGTAGCATGGCTTTGGTCTTATCACCCTAGCGACTACCGGCACTCCACAAATGGGAGCTGAAGTTGGTGCTTCAATGAACGTTAGTGGACTGATATTAGTCCCTTTAAAAGTTCAATGGCCATGGAAGAAGCTAATAACTACAAAGCGATATACTATGCTTGCAAGAGGACCCAGACCTAGGTCCTTAAGATACGCTAGGTTTAAACCACCATAGTACCCTCATATTATCTCTCATGTATAGATAAAAGAAGTCGGGTTAGCAATTGCATTAACGACACAGTTGGCATTCCGCCTCATCGACAAAAAGTTGACCTCAACGGGCTGATTTATAATACTGGTCTGCTGGAAATAATCCAACATGAGTTACACAATTGTTAATATCTATGCTGCCCAAACTCCGACAGGTTAGGATTTCTAAACAAAACTCTCTTAAGAAAGCGAAACAGTATCTCTAGTGGTACTTTATTATCTGTGGCGACTTTAAACTCGTCTCTGATCACTCGATGGAGCTCTTCATCAATTTTTAAGCACCATCTCAGCATAGTTTTCGGCATACTGGGCCCTTCAGCATCTCTCTCGATGCTGGCGGCAGCCTCCTTGCATCAGAAAAGGATTTTACCTTCTACTCAGCAAGACATCAATCTTATTCCAGAATTGATATGTTCCTTTTGGACAAGCTGACTCTACAAAGAGTGGAAAAATGCGACATTGGCATTATCTCATGGTCAGATCATGCCCCTGTCTCATTATCAATAAAAACAGGATCGGGTGGTCCAATGCGTTTAAGATTGGAAAAACATATACTGAATTCTAGCATAATCCAACTCACCAAAAAAAAACTATCTATAAAGTCATCTGATCACAGTATTTTGATCTTTAATAAACGGATAGTCAACCTTTTATCGCCTTGGAATGGCATAAAAGAAAAAATAAAGGGGCTTACATAAGGGCATACTAATTACAAACTGTCTTCTAAAATCAAAAAACTAGACTACAAAAGTGGATTGAACTTTGTGTACTCTATCCCTTTTAGAAAATAATCAAGAAACAAGCCCGTCTTTGTCTAATCATTGGGAACTGTTACAGGGCAAGACAAGCTATAAGAGAAACACCTCATAGAGAACTTTGACAACATACTAAAAACATAAAATTAAACTACTATAAATTTATGAACAAAACCATTAAATTAATGGCTAATAGAGTCGCCTCGACTTATTTTTTTTTTTTAACGGGTGGTGGGGGGGCCCCATAAGATCGGGTAATTACACACTGATTTCAAAGAGGTGTCCATAAATAACAATCCACAAGCCATAGCTTGACGCTTTAGTGACTTTTTACACCAAACTATTACATACTTAAAAGACGACCCCTACTCTCAAACCCCATCTCTAGCACGAAAATCAGTCCTTCTTATGTCTCTCTTCACCTCTTTCGGTAATCAGGATATTAGACAAAATTAATCTACCTTTCTCTTTAGAAGAGGTCTCCCGTACAATCTATAAACTCCCTAGAGGGCAATGCTCGCCTGGTCAGGATTGGTTTTTTCTTCAGTCGGGGAACATACTTTCTAGCTATTCTACTCGTCCTGGGACACCAACTCTGGCGAGCTCTGGCTCAAGACTCTCGGCGATGGCGGAAGGTTACAATACCACAGATATGTTACAAGCGACTATAGTACAATCCCCATGCCTGGAAATCCCCTGATACCGCCCGCCAATTTGCTCGTCCAATCTCTTTATTGAACCGGACACAAACTCTATGCTAAAATGAATTGCAAATCGACTAGCGGACATCTTACCGTCGCTAGTGGGGGTCTGACCAGGTGGGATTTCACTAAGGCGGTGTAGAAGGGCCACTCGGACGCAAATAGGCGTCTGTCGAAATTACATTATTACACACATTGAAACCCAAAAAAGTGCCTTCTCTGCTCCTATCATTTAGACGCAGAGAAGGCCTTCAGACGAGAATCCAATGGACCTTTGCCTTTAAAGGTTTTAGATAAGCTTCGAGGTTTTCGGGACCCAATTGCGTCAAGCAATACGATCCCTTATATTCCTCACCTTCGGCCTGTAATTATCCAATGGTTTGTCTTTCTAAATCCTTTCCAGATAGAACTAGTGGCACGTGAACTAGGGAGCCTTTATCCCTTACTATTTGTCCTCATCATGGAACCACTTAGCAGATTCATTCGCGCTGACCCAACAAAGACACGGAATTCAAATTAGCAAGAGCACTCCCACGTTCATTTCACTTTCGCTGATGATGTGATGTTATCTTGGCGAACCCCCGCTTAAATTCTCTACCATCTCTAGTTCAAAATCCTTGACATATACAGTAGACTTTTCGTATTATAGGTTTGTAACACATCCAAATCAATGTTTTAGTCTTCAATTTTAAAAAATTTTCGAGGCACTCTTATGACTTCAAAAACTCCTTCCATGTTCCAAATGAGCTAAACGCATTATCCAGTTCCCATTATCTTGGGAATCACACTCACCAAAAAAAACTTCAGACTTACTAAAGGCAAACTTCATCCCCGTACATGGCATATTTGCAAAAAGATACGTAATAGAATCTCCAAAATAGACAAATCATGGGTTAGGTCGTATAATTCTCTCTATTAATGTTATTCTGCCTTAGATTACTTTCTCTACGTTATAGAAGGAACCTGCCCCACTACATATCCTCAAATACATAATTATCCTTGTTCCAAACCCATATAAATGAACTACTTATTATGGCAAATCAAACGTTCCGAGTCGTTTAAGGCCATATATTATGTATAACAAAACGAAAAAAGTTTGAGGGGTGCTGGGCCTTCCCCTCATTGATGGACTATCAATTCGGACTGGTCACTGTAGACCTAAATTCAAAATTAGGTGGAATGCCTCATAGATAAGCTTGTGGGTTAGTATGGTAATGGACTGTTGAACGCTTCTGGAGTCTTAAAACCAGATTAGTAAATCACATTACTTCAGTTAAACAACGGTATATGATCACTCAAGTCCATGAGCGATCAGAATTTCAATTAAAATATTGGAACATGCTAAGCCGCCGAGTCATTCCCGCACTATAAGCTTCTAATAGTCAAACCAATCCCGATTCGGCATTACAATGCCCTCTGCCTCAGATTATCCTCAACCGTGTGGATGACCATGGGATTATTGCACAATCAGGATCTACTTTTTGGAGATTATTAGAGATTCTCTTCTCTTTTTCCTCCTTCAAGCCAACTACAACCTTCCACCTAAGTTGTTTTCCAAACACACCACCAAATTGTCATTTTCTAAAACATACAACCTTACGGAATGTCAGAATCCTCAACACCATTCTCTAGAGCCATCCTTGACCGTAGACATCTACGATCTCAAAAAAGCTCCAGGGAAATTCTGTTACTCAACATACGCTTACTAACACTTTTGGAAATTTGTCAAGACAGACACCATGTCGCAATGGGAAGAGAATCTGGGCATTCTCATTCATAGCACTCCCAATGGGAAAACTAGCATTAATTGGGGCACCATGAAATCCTCTGCCTCTCTCTACTAGCCTTTAAGGAATCAACACCTAATAAAAACTTCCTCACTAGGTTTGGTACTTTTAAAAACCACCCACCAACCCTTAACCGGCTATCATTTATATACCACCTACTATTCAGCAAAATGATGGAGAGGGTGTGGCCTTAATGGTATTCTCTGTTCCACTCATAATATTTGGAGCTGCCCCTTAGTTGAACACAATTCTGGGACATATCTAAAAATTATCCTTAAGTGATGCCCAATACAAATGCTCACTCCCAGAATTCGCCATGTGTTTTCTGATTAACATTACGACACAGTCCTTATTGATTAGAAAATAAATTTAGTATGTCATATCTCTCCTGGCAGCTTTTAACCTGGCCATTACCGCAGATATTGAAAGCTATTTCTCCCTCCCTCTGTGGATGAGGTAATGGAAATTGTTTGCCACTAATTGCTATGTATGGAAAGAATATTTGCTGTTTGTTGGTAGGGATAGAAATGCTCACGCAATTCCTTCTGCATTGGTCGAATCATGGATGGAGGTAACACGCTTCTCTTCAAATATGATAGCTTTATTTACACCATAAGGGAAACGGCGATGACGATTGTGATCAGCAACACTCCCCCCTATTTTTCCCCTCCTCCTTCCTTTCCTGCCCTAACCCCAAGTTTCATGATAAGTTAAGTGTTAATAAATATTGTTTACTCCTGTTTGAACTAGTAAAAAACTGTATCGTCTGTAATATACAGCTTTCTTCTAAAAGATTAATGATCGATTTTTTCACGGAGAAAACCATGTTAATGGTACTTAGCAGTAAGTTATAAGCTGAATGGTGCAGGATTGTCATCTTCTGTTACATAGGTGTACTAGATTTCGCTTTCAATAACATAGTATGCAGTTCTATTACAAAACGCGAACACAGAAGACTTTGGTAAATATTCCAAATTAATTCGTTATCTGGTTGTAGTCTAAAGGAGCTACTGAAATGTAACATAACTTTGTGTTAACAATCTAGATTTGTTATCTATTTGTTTGAACTCACGAATGTACCTATGTATTATTATATGGTTGTACATATTGTAAAGTTATGAACAATCAAACTGTTAGCTATGTTATATTGATTTCTTTCGAAAATTTATTGGTTAAAAAAAAAGAATAGAGTTAGATTAGAGAATTTCACTTATTATTTAGTTAGAGAAAGTTTTAAAGATATCTTCTGGTGTGTTCAGCCATGGGGCTGCGGGGACGGGGGAGGGCGACTGCAGGGGGTGGGGCGGGAGGAGGAGAGGCTTTTGAAAGGAAGGGAGATATTGTGTAGCTCAGTGTGTTCTGTTACCTTGAATTGAAAAAGCATTCTTTTTTACCACTTTTTTGGCCAGCAGACCTCTGATAGGAGGTGAAATTGTTCCTGTCAGTGTTCCCAAAAACCGGCATAACTTATCCCTATAACTTTTAAATAGTTTTATCGAAGTCCGTGCTTCTGTTTGCAGCAAAGAGCTCAGTTGTACGCATATTGAGTTATACATATTTTATAGTAAATTGCGCCTGCTGTTAGTGGTGCGAAGACCGCCATATTAATCCATATAACATTTAAATACTATTATTGCAGTCCGTGCGTCTGTTTGTCGCAGAGAGCTCAGTTGTACGCATATTGTGTTATACATATTTTATAGTAAATTACACCTGTTGTCAGTGGTGTGAAGGCAACCATATTAATCCATATAACCTTTAAATACTCTTATTGCAGTCCGTTCGTCTGTTTGTCGCAAAGAGCTTAGTTGTACGCATATTGTGTTATACATATTTTATAGTAAATTGCGCCTGTAGTCAGGGGTGCGAAGGCCGCCATATTAATCCATGTAACATTTAAATACCCTTATTGCAGTCCGTGCGTCTGTTTGGTGCAGAGAGCTCAGTTGTACGCATATTGTGTTATACATATTTTATAGTAAATTGCGCCTGTTGTCAGTGGTGCAATTAGGCCGCCATATTAATCCATATAACATTTAAATACTCTTATTGCAGTCCATGCGTTTGTTTGTCACATAGAGCTCAGCTGTACGCATATTGTTTTATACATATTTTGTAGTATATTACGCCTGGTGTCAGCGGTGCGAAGGCCGCCATATTAATATATATAACATTTAAATACTCTTATTGCAGTCCCTGCTTCTGTTTGCCGCAAAGAGCTCAGTTGCACGCATATTGTGTTATACATATTTTATAGTAAATTTCGCCTGTTGTCAGTGGTGGCAAAACTGCCATATGTAATCCATATAACTTTTTAATACTTATATTTCACTCAATGCACATCAGTTTGACGCTTATCATGCATTTGTACGATAGTTTGTTGAAAACTATCAACTGCTAGTCCTACTGGTCAGTTGTAAATCTCAGGGATTGAAGGAAGAAGACTGTTGATTTTGTGTTATGGTTCTTCCACCAGACCGCATTTCAGATATTTGATAGAAACAATTCTGTTTCTAATCCTAGCTGGCTGTTGGAAATTATAGGGATTTAAGAATAGCTGTGATTTGCCGTCTTTCAATAAGAGACTGTCAAAAACTCTTCCATAAATTTTTATCTTTCTGAACATGGAGTGAACTGCAGGTGGTAAGCGAGCAAAGAGGGGTGTAGGACATGGAGGTAGAGGTACGAGAGAAGGTGCTCCTTCCAGCACTGGCGACAACATGCAAGCCAGCGGATCGTCTGTTGCAGGACTGTCAGGCCTGTCATCGCTGGGTCGGTGCCCTGTGAATCTCAGTAACAAACAGTGTCGCCAATCTGTTCTTCAGTGGTTAATGCACCCTGCATCCAGCAGTGTTACCTCCTCGTCCTCCCAATCACGGCCACAAATGTCATCATCATCATCGTCAGCATCCATCCAACATGAAGCGAAGGCAGCACAAATGTGAACTCATGTACCCACCACTGTTAATCCATTTTCTGAAGACCTCTTTAATGACAAAATGCAGTTGGGGTCAGAAGGCATTTCAAAAGATCAAGAGGCCAGAGAGGAAGATTTTGTCTGCTCTGACGCCCCATCGCTGATGCCATCAGAGGAGGAGAAGGAAGCCGGTCAATCGGCAAAAATCCTGGGCGGTCGTTAAAAATTTTGCAGTGCCGGGTTGTTGTAGCCCGGGGCTCCAGGATTTTTAGAATTTTTGGAGAGGAAGTCCCTGTGTGAAGTCAACCTGATGATGATGTTGACGAAAATTGGGGATCCAATTTTGGCTTTTCAGCAGAATTTTTGCAGGGGAAAGGCTTAATCACGGGAATGAAAAGGGAAAAATGATGGGGGGGTTGTCAGTAGGGTTTCCCGCCTAAAAAAAGGGAAAAGGGGGGGTCGCACGTCCGCTCAGTTTTTGGGGGGGGGGGGGGGGAACACCCAGGATCAGCGGAAGAACCGTCCTGTTTTCGCTATCAAAAAGGTCCGGGGGCCTCTAAAGCCTGGGCCTTTTTTCGTTCAACCCTTTTGTTTCCCCCAGGGGGTTCATATGTTGCCTTTCCCATTCAGCCTCCCCCGTCGCCCCGAGTACCACCAGCATCACGGGAGACCCACCCAAAACCCCCTTCCCCTTTCCCCAATTTTGGGAGGGAACCTGCATCCCGTACAGCGGCCCCAGTCTAGCAGCCGCCTTCGGGTCTACCGGGTTTTGTTTGCGGAAAAAAACATTAAAAACCCAAACCATCCCAAGCCAAAACCCTGAATGTCAGCATTGCTGGTTTTTGGTTTTGGGAAAAATTTGCCTTTTCCATTGGTGGACACAGATGGGTTCCGCCCGTCATCCCCCTTTGCCTGCCCCCAATACCAGATCCCAAAGCAGGCATCTTTTTTTTCTAGAAAAGCCATCACCTGTCCTGGCGACCCATTTGTCTTCAAAAATCTCGCGGGGTTGTTGCATTGTGTCGGGTTGTCCTTCACCCATGTTTACATGGATATTTTGAACGGAAAAAGGCCAATATTTTCTCTGTGCCGCTCACTGGGTAAAGCTGGGTGGATTTTCTCTGGGGGTGAGGGGTGGGCTTCGGGCTCAGCGCACGTTTCCTTAAAAAACTGCGGGGAATGGGGCGGGTTCTTTCCCCCAAGGTCTGGGGTTTGCATAAACGTCCCCAGAATCCCCCGGCCCGTGTTGAAATTAATCTGCCCTTGGGGGACCTTTAAAACCCCAAGGTCGGGGTTTGTGGATGGCTCTTCAAAAAAAACGGAAGCCCGGGTTGGGTGGCTGGGTGCAAGAATTT
>JAODAL010058878.1:0-21828 GCA_025379985.1 Phyllomedusa bahiana | reverse complement strand
TCCCCAAAAGGCAGAAAATGTTTGTTTCCTGTGTAATTTCTTATGTCTAAAAGGAGTTTTAAACAAAACATTCCCACTTTGAACAAGGAAATGGTCTTTTACTCAGAACTCTCTCGGTCCAGTTTTTATTTTGTCGTTTGTGATTGAAAACTTTTTGCTTTGCATATCCTGAAAAAACAGAGTCCTGGGGGGCCTCTCTTCAAGTCTTCCCCAGAAAGAAACACAATTTTTCCCCAAATAAAACCAATTTTTACATTTCTAATAAAACGTTCAGAATCCAGGCACCTAATCTATAGAAGGTTCTCTTCAAAGTGTCAGAGCCGTGCGTCACTAACCTGCAGTCACCTATGTTTTACCTCCTCATAGAAGCTGACAATAGGACTGATCCCTCATAAAGTCATCCTGCTGCTGTGTTATAAGGTTATTATCACGAGACACTCCAGTAGGGCCCTTTTCATAGAAAACCTTCACATATTTCCCCCACAATAGAGGAGAAACCCTATAGCCTTATATTTTCCACTCTCACTTTCTGACCACATTGTGAATATTGGCATCACTGCCCCAGAAATAATGGTCTGTCCATCACTGTGATTAGCGGCTCTGTCCACCTTCACGGCCATTCTTTACAGAACCAAAATGAGAAGCAGGTCCAGCGTCTCCCTTAAAGAAAGATGTTTATTGAATCCACAGTAAAACCGATACGTAGCATGGCTATACATGGGTTGCTATGTAATGTTTTTACTGTGGATCCAAAAAATAGTATTATGTAAGGGAGATGCTGGACCTGCTTCTCATTTGTTTGCAGTGTTCCCTGTTGGCCGTGCATCTCCTGCATGCTTAGGGTGAAGCTGGAATTGAGCTTTGTGGCTACTTGACACAGCTCCAATGAAGATGAAATGAGAGAGAGGAAGAAACCAAAATGTCAGGGAAAAAATTTTCAAAACTGAAAAATTAAAATCAACCAAAGAAAAACAAAGCTCAAATAAAAAACAGATCTGATCCATCCCACTCAATAACTAAATACAATCAGAATTAAAAATTTGTACGAGACTCATTTTCCTTACACTAGTAAAGAGGTTTTACTAAAAATATTATACAGCTTTGTGTCTACAGCTCCTATGCAGAACTGTGTGTTGTAGATCGCCTTTAATTCAATACATAAAAAAACTCCCCTCTTAGGACAGACACCGGGAACCTAAACCTCATGGTCCTATTCCTTAGCCCAGAGATTTTACAATATTCCTCAGTCTTTCCTAGGCCAAGTACCCTTTACTCAAACAAATTACATCAGTATCTCCTAAGGCTATAATGATACATTATCCTATCTAGTAAATTCATAGCATGAAGATGGCATGAATCAATCATACATACACGGGTAAACCAACCCCAAGAACAGTACATGGAATCCAAAACCCTTTAAAGTAAGAAACATAGACATCAGTAGCGCCTAGGACTAGAATATAAAATCCAATATCCTAAAAAAGTGTTTTATTTGCCTTCATAGTCCGGGCCCAATATACCACGGAAACTACAGCCCCGGGAACCCAAGTACCACAGGTGATAAACTGGGCTTTCAATGTAAGTTCCTGGGGGGAAAGGTTCTCTCTTCTGTGCCCTCACCCGTCACTCTGATCTTATCTGCTCTCCATTCTGTGACGTAATTGTATCTGTACAGGGGGTTTTTGTACCCCTTTTGGGGGTCAATTGTCCCGGGGCCATAAATATAGTGGGAACAGATCGCAGGATCTTGTGATATATTGTTCATCTTCTCCTTTGGGAAAGCGAAAGAATGTGGAAGTAAATGTCTTCTGTGATTTACTAGTGCCTAAAAAAATTTTAAAATATCCTGAAAAGATAATTTTATAAAATAATTTAACCCAAATAAAAAAAACCCATATATTGTATAGATTTACAGTATGAATTACAAGGTTTAATATAATACATTAGTGAGCCCTATAACAAATAAAAAAATGGTCTTGGAGAAACCCTTTATTTTTCAATGATATTCAAATTTTTTGAGATGCACTAGTTCAAGGACAGAATAAAAGACAAGATTTGTGGCAGGTTCATACCAGTCACCGACACTGATCCGGGTTTTCCCGTCCACTATCGCTCCCGGGATTTTTCCCTGAAGGATTCCATATTAAGATTGAGACAAAAGAACAAAGGCAGAGTTTACCCTACATTCAGGTAAGGTCAACCCCAAAAGGGCAGGGAACCAATCTGTACTAAAGATAAAGGGGGTCTCCTAAGGGCCGTCGACAAAAAAAACATTTCCCCCCAAAGGGTTGTACGAACAATGTTTTGGCCCCCATGGGAAAGGGTATCCCGAAGTAGAAAAATGCCATTTTATTTTTCAGTAATGTCACAGCTTTTACAATTCATTACTGTGGTTTTCCATTTCAAATGTTTTATCCTTGGTGCCCAAAACTGCCCTTAAATTTTGTGAGGCTGCATAAAGTCTTGTAAGGGAAGAATGTCCATAACGGGAGTCCCGACATATTTTTTGTAGCTTAGAGGCAGCTACTGCTTGTGGTTATTTGTGGATGTTTTACATTGCAGAAATTTTTAAATTTATCCATATTGAATCTTCATTGCCCAAGTGCAAGTCCAACAGGGAAAGGTTAACAATTTTTTGGGAAACCAAATTTGTAGCGCCCCCCCCCAAAAAGATGAATACGGCGTAGACGCCACTGCTGCTGGAGGAGATTTGGAAAGTTTTTTACATAATCTGTGAAGATTTCCCAAAAACTCAGTTCATCTATGTCATCATGGGAGTTTTGCTCTTCCTCTGGACCATCCGGGAAAAGAGACGACTGGGGCATCTTTGGGATTCCTGATGGACAGATCCTCAAGTCCTTCAAACACTCCCGCCCCCTTTTGAAGACTGCGGGAATTCATCGAAGAAAAAAATCGGAAATGTATTTACAATTTTATGAAATTTTGAAATAAAAGTACAAGAAAATGCAAAGAAAACAGGTTACTACCTATACATCTAATAAAAGACAGCAGCACGGGCCCCCCAAAACTACAAAAATGAAGTACGCGGACCCACATATAATCATACTTTAAAATGAAAGTTCAACCAGGGGAAGGTTACCAATCTTTTATGGAACCCGAAACCATCTGTAGAAGCATTAGCAGTACTAAAAGTACGGCTATAGCCCTGCGTGGAGGATATTTGGAAACTTTGTTTTTCATCAAACTACAAAGGATTTCCGGGAATCTCGCTTCATCAACTTATCATCCGTTTAATTTTTTCTCTTCCCCCTTGGGCCATCCTGGGAAAAGAAACAACTGGGGCATCTCTAGGGGATTCCTGATGGCAGATCCCATTTTTCAAAAAACCCACCTCTGCCCGAGGGCGCTGCTATCGATATGTCATCAAAAAGTGTAAATGGGGAAAATTTGACAATGGCATAAAACTATTGCAATAAATATGCAAGGAAAAGCGACAAACACAAACTACCTACACTATCCCATCTACATAACTGACAGTACACCAGGTTACCTTACACTATCCATCATACATAACATGACAGTACAGAACAGGTTACCTACACTAAATATCATACATAATATGAAAGTGCAAGGTCAACCAGGAAAAAGCTTACACAAATCATTTATGGAACCACAAACCATGTGTAGCCGCCACCAACAATACCAATATGAGATATGGCGAAAACTCCACTATTGCTGAAGGAGATTGGTAGAAGCTTCATTACACCAATCAACAGAGGACTCCAGGAATCTCAGCTTCATCTACCAGTGGGAGGTTCTGCTCTTCCTCTGGACATTCATAGGAAAACAGACGACTCGGGCATCTCTCTGCTGGATTCCTGATGGACAGATCCTCAAGTCCTTCTAAATACTCCTGCTTCCCCACGAGGATCTGCTGCTATTGATAGACAGTATCATCAAAGTGTAAGTTGGGAAATGTATTAACAACTGGTATAAATCTCTTGATAATAGACATGCAAGGAACTGCGACAGTGCACCAACTACCTACTGCACACTATACATCATACATAACATGAAAGTGCAAGTCCAACCAGGAGGAAGGTTACACAATCTTTTATGGAAACACAAACCATGTGTAGCTCGACACAACAACTAACAACAAATTAGAATAACCGGCGTATACCTCCACCTGCTGCTGAGGGAGATTAGGAGAAGCTTCATTACCAATCAATTCTATAGAGGATTTTCCAAACAATCACAGCTTCATCTACCTGATCATCCATGCGAGTCTTGGCTTCATCCTCTGGACCATCCTGGGAAAACAGATGACTGGGGCATCTCTCTGGTGGATTCCTGATGGACAGATCCTCAAGTCTTTCTAAACACTCCTGCTCCTTCATGAAGACCTGCTGAAATGTATTGGCAATTATTATGAATCTATTGGCAATAAGCATGCAAGGAACTGCGACAAAGCACAGGGTTACCTACACTATACATCATATATAACATGACAATACAGCACAGGTTACCTACGCTATACATCATACATAACATGACAGTACAAATGCACAGTTACTCTACACTATACATCATACATAACATTACAGTACAGCACAGGTTACCTACACTATACATCAAAGATAACATAGCAGTACAGCTCTGGTCACCTATTCTATACATAACAGTAGAACATAGGTTACCTGCACTATACATCATACATAACAGGACAGTACCACACATGTTACCTGCACTACACATCATACATGACAGTACAACATAGGTTACTTGCACTATACATCATACATAACATGACAGTACAGCAACAGGTTCCCTACCACTGTACATCACATACAGAACCCAATTACAGTACAGCACAGGTTACCTCACTATACATCAGTACTTAACAGACAGTAACCGCACAGGTTACCTACACTATACATCATACCATAACATGACAGTAGTAAAGCACTGGTCTCCTACACTATACATCAACATAACATGACAGCACAGGTTGCCTACAACTTTCCATCATACAGTACATGACAGTACAGTAACCTACACTATACATCATACATGACAGTACTACATAAGGGTACTATGCACTATAATATCCTACATAACATGACAGTACCGCGCAGGTTACCAAACACTATACATCAAACATAAAATGACCGGAAACAGGTTTACCTAAAACTATACATCATCACATGAAACAGTACAACATAGGTTACTTGCACTAATAAAACAGTACATAACACGACAGTACAGAGCACTGTCACCTACACTATAATCATACATTGACAGAACAGACACATAGGTTAAAACTGCCACTTATACATCATACAAACATGACAATACATCATAGGTTACCTATACTATACATCATACATAACATGACAGTACAGCACAGGTTACCTATATTATACATCATGCATAACATAACAGTACAGCACTGGTTACCTACACTATACATCATACATGACAGTACGACATATGTTACCTGCACTATACATCATTACATAACATGACAGTACAGCACAGGTCACCTACACTATACATCATACATAACATGACATAGTGTGAGAGAAAAACTTATGATTTTATATTGGATTAATACAAAATAGAACCAGAGGTCACATAAAAATGTGTTGACATCTGTATTTTAAAAACTGTGTAGATATTCTGCTAAGATTTCACGATGTGATGTCCTCTTGGTCTGGAGGTTCTTATCAGGAAATGGTCACCAGAAGAGGTTTTACTAAGATTAGCTTATTTGTCTCTTTTTATTTGTGGTAATTACTGACAATTAAAGGGGTTGTCTCATTACATTGATTCATCTCACCTCAGTCCTGTTTTCTTGGCATCACTTTAAATTCAGGGGGTGTTTACTGGCTTCCTGTTTACTTGATGATTGTTTGCTATGGGCAGGAAAGTACGTCGTAGACCTGACAGTTTTCATACATATTGTCCTAAGTGATTGTTACTTATGCTGTATATGTGATTTTTAACCAATAGTTTGTGACGTATGAAGTCCTTGTTTATGTAAAAGTTCCCTTTATAAAATGGACACGATGATAATAAGTACAGAATGCATACTGGGTAGAGACAGCCCATGTGCCTATAGGTGTACCTCTGAGTATGCTCATAATTTACCCTCCACCCTAATCACATCTGAAGCCACGTACTAAGGTATCAAACATGGCGTCTGAACGGGCCCCTAAAATCGATAAAAGGGCCCCTGGTCAACCAAAGAAGAAAGGGGATGGCATCACTTAGAGGGACAGGAAAATAAAAAACCCTTTTAATTTATTTTTGTGATGATTTTCTCCCCCATTTGACCTTTTGTTTTGTTTCCATTGGAGATCATAGAATATATTTTTTAGCCTGGCCCCAAAAACCCCTTCAAAAATTTTAGTTTTGCGATTGTGCTTAAATATATACGGGTTGCGCGAAAGAAGAAAAGATAAAGATTTTTAAATTTGGTTTTAAAAATATAAGCCATAGAGGATACTAAAGGGACGTATAAGTGACTAAATAAAGGGATAAAAATGAGGGAAAAATTTTTAAAGGGCCCCTGTTTTGAGGGAGGCACCACCCTTAAAACCCCAACGGAAACCCTCAGGGTTAGGAAAGGATATTGGGAACACAGTTCATTTTGGGGTTTTTTGGTCAAAAAAACCCTTTCCCCTCAAAAAAGGGGGGTCGAAAGAAAAACCTTTATTCTGAATACACCCACTTATTTTTGTGGTAAAAGGCCCCTGAATGAAACCTGATGAAACAGTGCTGGGGTTTTGACTTTTTTAAGAAAAGTTTGCAAGGACAGTGGGGGAGTGATCATATTAAGGCTTCTCCCGATTTGGGTTTTGGGTTTTGAAAGGGTTGAAATTTTAAAGGGAAATTTTTCTGAAAAAAAATTCCCCCAGGAAGAGTAGAAAAGAAATTTGGCAGTATAGCGGTCCCTTTTTGGGTATTTTTCTCTTTTTGTTGTTTGTTTTCGGGGGTTATTGAAGAATAGGGGACTGACTAAAAAGGGGGGTTTTTCTGACACACATTTGGATCTATTTGACCAGAAGATAATGATTTTTTAGATTTTATCTGGGTTTGGGAAGACTAAGATGGGCGGTTTTTGTCCCCAAAGGAGGTCGGGTTTGTCCGGGGAAGGAGGAGCAGCAGTGTGACAACACCATATTTTTATAGTGATTTAAACTTTTTTCAGTGGTTTTAAAGTCCGTGAGCCAAAACCTACTGGACAGTACTATAACGGGAAGGAGTCATGGGTAACTCTTTGGGGCAAAGGGAAAACCCCTAAAAAAAATAGCCTGAAAGAAAAACCATAGGAAAGGGAGAGAGAAGGAAGGAAAAATTTAAATTAGTGGGAAATTATGAACAGTGAGCGGGTAAAAATCAGAGTTTTTTTTAGATAAAAGATAACGGAAAAAAATCTTAACAAAAAGGGAACAAAAAATTTCAGTGCATGATAAAAAATTTGCCCCTGAAGAGAGGAAAAAGGGGAATTTTTTCTAGGGCATAAATAAAGCGCCATTTGAATGAGACCATTAAGATGACCAAAAATTAAAAAAATGTAATAAGGGACAATGGGGAAAAAAAAGGGAATATATAAAGCACCCAAACCCCAAAAGAACCATCACCCAATAATTGTTTGGTGAAATTAAACCTTCGAGTATCAAAACAAATCTCAGGCTGGAGAAAAATTTTGGCAATTTGGGGGAGCACCCAAACCAAAGTCCAGGATTAGCCTTTTTACCCCATAAATCCCTTTTCCACCGAGTTTTCTGGGGGATGGGTGGGACTTACGGTTCCTTCTGTTACTTTCCATAGGTACAATAGTCCCCTCGTAACCACTGCATGATACACACTGCAAGGGTCACCTACAGTGTTGGGGCGATTATTAACGAAAAGTTTAAATGGGCGGCCGGGTTTTTTTTAAAGTTTACCCGGGAAATTTGGCGATCACGGGGATAATTTAGGTTTTTTAACTGCTCATAATCTATTAAAAAAATCGGCCCTTTTTCGGGGGGCTTCCCTTTATTTTTTTAGGCCCGCAATCAGGAAAAGGGAAATAAGAGCAGGGGGAGCAACGTATGACTGGGGGTGTTAAAAAGGTTTGGGGGGAATTTTAGGCGAAAAAACCATTGAATTTTTTTATAAAAAAAGAAATTTCCTGTTCCCAAAACCTCAGTTTGTTCAGTGTATCAAAAGAGCAGGAAAGTTGGGCTCGGGCTCCCCCCCCCAATACAGCCACGAAAAAATTCTCTTTGTTCACACAGACAACTATGCTTTTTGCTGTGCAATTAAAAACTTTGGTAATTTAAAAAAAGAATTTTTAGTTTTTTGGGTTACTTTTGGCCAAGAATTTTTAAAAAAAACAAAACTAGCGCTTACACCCGAGAGGGGGGGGGTGGGAGCAACACCAAAACAGACAGGGTGGGAGGGAGGCTTTTTAAAAGGGAAGTGGTAATTTTGCAGGGGCCAAACCTCTTCCTTGAAACCCCTTTTCATTGAAATGGGTTTTTTTAACAGTTTTTTTTCCATTTTTTTTGGGAAAAATTAGCTTGTTTTTTTTGTGCACCCCTTTTTATATTAAAAAACAGAACTTTTTTTCTAGTCACCGCAGGTTATTTTTAGGTGCAAAAGCCCCTTTTTTCTTATCCGTAAAACAATTTAATTAGGGTTTTTTTCCGTTAAACCCAGCCCACTTTTTCAAAACACACTTTGGGACTCACAATAGGGGTACAAAACCTTTTTTAGTCACTGCAAGGGGTATTTATAGGGGCAAAAAACCAAAGTTTTATACCGACACAATTTTTAATTTGGGTTTTTTTCACTTTGGTGCATGCCCATTTTTGGTTTTTTAAACCCATCTTGTACGGATATTAAACCCTAACAGAAATTTGCTAGTAATTGGGTTGTATTTTCCCCAGGTGCAAAAGCCACCTAATTTTTAACAGTACAAAAAATTTAATTTCGTGTTTTTTTTTACTTTTGGCCCCAGCCCAAAATTTTTTTGAAAGACCCCTCTTTTTACTTTTAGTTTCCATACAGAAAATTTTCCCATAATTGCAGGGGGTATTTTATAGGGGGCAAAAAACCCCCTTTTATTATCCGGAAACATTCAATAGGGTTTTTTTTTTTTTCTTTGGTGGGCCCGTTTTTTTTCATAGAGCCACCTTGGTACTTAAATTTTAATACGAAATTTTGGTAGTTTCTGTTTTTGGGGTTTTTTTCATTGGGGCAAAAACCACCGTTTTTTATCCGTAAAATTTTTGAATAGCCTGTATTTGGGACGTGGTGCGGCCCTTAGTTTTTTTTCCCCAAAAAAGCCCCCCTTGTACACAATTCTGAAGAAAAATTTTCTAGCAAAAATGTTCTCGTTTGGGCATTGCTGCAAAAAAAAGTAATTTTCTCATTTTCCCGGGAGCTTTTTGAATAAATTTTTTGCGCTCGTTTAAACTCAGTTTGGGGGCCCCTTGTATGACGTTTGTTGAAAACTATCAATTTCCTTTGTCCTACTGGGCCGTTGTAAATCCCTGGGACTGAAAAGGAAAAAACACTGTTGATTTTTTTTCTTACGGTTCCCTTTTTACCCCGAAACCCCATTTCAAAAGGATTCGTTTTTAAACATTTCATTTTTTAAACCAAATTTTTTTAGGGAAAATTTAAAGGGGTTTTTAAAAAACTGTTTTTAAAATTAATAGTTTATACGGTTAAAAAGAAAACCCGGGCCAAACAAGGGTTTACCCAAGGGGGGGGAAAAAAACGGGTGAGGGAAAAGAAAAAGGGCAAATTTAAAAGCCCCCACCCCCTGGTTAGTCCCTGGAACCCCCCAAGGCCAAAAACCCAAACCCCCCCATGGGGACCGTAAATTTTTTGACCCCAAGGGCCCTCACCCCCAGGACCAAATTTTACATAGCAACCCTACGCATTAATATTCTTTAGTTCAAGGTTGGTATCTAAGCCTTTCTTGAAACGCTCTACAGTTCCTGCCGTGACCAGCTCCTCAGGCAGCTCCTCAGGCAGGCTATTCCACAGATTTACAGTTCTTACAGTGAAGAACGCTCTTCTTCTCTGGAGATTGAATCCTTTTTTTTCTAGTCGAAGGGAATGTCCCCTTGTCTTTTGAGGGGGCTTCACTTGAAATAATTTTTCCCCATACTTTTTGTAGGGACCATTTATATATTTATATAAATCAATCATGTCCCGCCTAAGCCGTCTTTTCTCAAGACTAAATAAGTTAATTCTACTAACCTCTCCTCATAACTAAGATGCTCCATTCCCCTTATAAGTTTGGTTTCTCGTCTTTGTACTCTCTTTAGCTCCATTACATCTCTTCTATAAACTGGGGCCCAGAACAGAACAGCATATTCTAGGTGAGGACGCACCAATGCTTTGTACAGCGTGAGAATTACATCCTTGTCTCGCGAGTCTATGCCTCTTTTAATACACGCCAATATCTTACTTGCCCTAGAGGCAGCTGATTGACATTGCATGCTGTTCTGTAGTCTATGATCTACAAGAACGCCCAGATCCTTCTCAACAAGGGATTCTACAAGTTTTTCTCCCCCCTAGATTATTTCTCCCCAGATGCAGAACCTTACATTTATCCACATTGAACCCCATTTGCCAAGTGGATGCCCAAGCACTCAGTGTGTCCAGGTCTGCTTGCAATTTATGAGCATCTTCCATAAATTGCACTACCTTGCATAGCTTGGTGTCATCTGCAAAAAATCGAACCGTGCTATTAATCCCTTCCACTATATCGTTAATAAATACATTAAATAGAGAGGACCCTAATACATGAGCCCTGCGGCTCACCATCCACAACCGGGGACAATTCAGTGTAGGAGTATTTACCAACAATCTCTTTGAGTAGATCAAGCAGCCAGTTTTTAATCAATTACACAGTTATCTATAATCCAGGGATTCTAATTTACCTCAACAATCGCTTACTGCGGGACAGTGTCATATGCATTTGCAAAGTCTAATAAACACATTATCACAGCTGCCACGCTATCCAGACTTCTAACTCACCTCCTCTATAAAAACAGATCAGTTTGGTCTGACTGCTTCTTGTCTTAAGTAAATCACATGCTGGCCAATCAACTTAATAATATTGTGTTTGGTCAAATCATACTCTAGTTTATGTGTCCCTTTATGAGCCCTAAAACATTTTACCACAACAGATGTTAAACTTTATGGTAGAGAGGGGCGATTTCCCTAAATGCGTTGTTCACTTCGCCGAATTTCTCGCGCAAAAATAACTTCGTTTCCGAATTACTTCGGCATGAATC
This sequence comes from Phyllomedusa bahiana, assembly GCA_025379985.1. Taxonomy (NCBI): domain Eukaryota; kingdom Metazoa; phylum Chordata; class Amphibia; order Anura; family Hylidae; genus Phyllomedusa; species Phyllomedusa bahiana. The sequence continues at coordinate 10,558 of JAODAL010058878.1, read as the reverse complement.
GCATTATTAAACAGCTTATTTCCAGTGCTGCACAGAGCCTGCAGGGTGACGGTAGACATAGAAATTATGCTCAATGCTTAAATCATCGCAGAGGGAGCTTGGTTGGTCTTCAAAACATGTTGTGTTTAAGTAATCACACGCAGATGACTGCGCGCTCTTAGAATCCGTTTCTACTATAAAATTCCATGGGCATTAAGAGGGCAACAAAAACTGACCAAAATTGAAGGGGACTGTAGGCATGATAATGTCATGCTGAGCGACAGTGGAAAAAAAAAAAACAAGCGGATGGGCTCAGGTGGCAACAATCAGTAACATGTGTGGAGGTGACACGGCCAGCCAACTAGCAGCATGGGGGTCAGAGAGTGCACAATGACATTCTGGAGGTGGCAAAACAGGAGTAGGCCTACAGAGTGGAACAATGCAAAGTGTCTAGGTCAACGGCTAGCTGCAATTAGCAGTTGCAGCTATGTGGTAAGCGCGACAGTGGCACAATGACCCAGTGTGTTGGTCACGGCATGCAGCCACAGCAAGCATGCTCATGGAGGTAGGACTGTGGCACAATGTACCAGTGTTGTAGGTCCACAGCAGCAGCCCCACAGCAGCATCATGAGGTCAGACAGTGGACATTGAACAGTGTGGTAGGTCACGTGCGCAGCAGCATGAAGTCAGGCCGTGGACAATGACTTCTGGATGGTGGCAAGACAGGTAGGCACAGAGTGGGACAATGAAACAGTGTGTTGGTCACGGCAGCAGACACTGGATAACAGCATGAAGTCCGACAGTGGCACATTGACTCATTCTGGAGGTGGACAAAAACAGGAGTAGGCCACAGAGTGGGACAATGACACAGTGTGGAGGTCACTGCAGCAGCCAACAGCTAGCGAGAATGTGGGTCAGACAGTGCACAATGACTCAGTGTGGAGGTGGGTGGCAATACCAGTCCCAGGTAAAGATGGTTGTTGGCAGATGGAGGAAACTGTCGCAGCTGTTTGGCTCATCAGGCGGGTGGCGGCATCAGGATTAGTGGCTGAGGCAGGTAGTTTGAACCCAGACTCAATTTCTCCCACAGTTTGGGTGGAGGGGATCGCATGGGCTGATGTAGTCTGAAAACGGCACTAAGGCATTGGTGTGTGGAAAATCTGGCCGGGATCCAACGCTGATTCATCTTGACAAAGGGTCAGTCGTTCCACATTTCCCGTGGACAAGCGGGTTCTCTTTGGGGGTAACGATGGCCACCCGCGACTAATGTACACCGCTCTGATGCCACACTACTGGTCAGGGCCAGGTCAGCTTCTCACTGCAAAACTCGCCAAGTTGCTGGCCAAACAACCAGTTTTGTGCTGCCAGTGGTCAGGGATTTCTAACTGGAGGTGGCCCAGAGTGCTGTCCAAGTAGGCCCCCACCTGTTGGTTCAGGGAGCTGCTCCAGGTCCTGCTGCTGCTGGCGACTACCTCCTCACTAGGCGGGGTGAAGGAAGCTGCTCATCAGTGACTCCAGATTAGGGTTTCTGCTGATGGAGCTGGTACTTGTCCCTATCCCCCCCACCTTCCCCCAGCAGCTGACACGCAGTAGTTCGTGCGTGCGAAGGAACCCCGGTCAGACTGTAAGAGGGGGACGTTGCCTCACAAGAGGCAGCGGCAACTGATTAGGAGGATTTTACCTATAGTATTTGAGTTTGTCTCCCTCTCAACTGCTGGGGAATAAGGCTCCATTTGGGACCGATAGCGAGGGTCCAATAGGAGATGGAGAGCAGAAGTCATCCTCTGCCGGATGCTGACTATTCGGCCTCTCACTAAGCAGGCAAATTAAGATGCTGCGGCCATCTGCCAACAAGTGTCTCGAGCGGGCTCCTGCCCCATTTTCCACTGTATTACTGCCACGGTGCTTGGGGGTCATCTGGCCTCGTCGTTCCTCTTCACATCTCAAATCCAACTCTCCAAGCTGCTCTGCCTCTTTGTCACTGGGCTAGAAAATAATCATTTTCACCAGACAATGCTTCTGCTCCAATGAACCTCTCCTCCTACTCCATTTTCAGTCCCCACCGGACTCATTGTGGCCACGAGATGTAAGTAGCCACGTCTCCAGTCCCCTGCTACAGACAGATTATTCTGCATCTGTCCCAGGACATGAAGCAGTGGAATGACGTTAATATCCGTAGTCCTGGCGACTGACAAATTACATCGCACTCCTCGAGCAGCTCAACAATCGACTGGTGTCACGGCATGGAGACTGCACACGGCTGACATCAAAGTTACATATGCAATAGAACCAATGAAAGAAGTGCCAAACTTTTAATAAATCTTCATCAAGTTAAATTGCCCGTCATTTACCGATACATACAGGATGCGGTCTCTACTAAACGGAAAAGAAGTTAGCTCAGGAGTTTTGGTTGCTGCGAACTCCTGAGTAGTTCAAAGATAGTTCTTCGCTCACTCGCCAGTGAGCTACGAGAGCCAAGTGTCCATATGGGATCGATTGTGCACACGACCGTTGCAACGTTTCGGGGGCTTGCACCCTCCCTTCCCTCAGGCCATACGTCATGGTATACAGCATTCCTTCATATATGTACAAATCATAAAAAACAATTTAACAATTAAATGCAGGGAATTTTACATACTTCAATCTACCAAGTCATTTCTACCGCACTTATTGTATATTTTTCTTAGGATCCACTTCTATAGTTCAAACTTTGCGTTTAATCCTCAGGGTTAGTGTATTCCAATGTGGAGTTCCATTAAGCTTCACACGTCACTTCTTTGCAAATTTGTTGGTCAACTAGCAATCGTTCCGGCACAGAGACTTCTCCAATATGCACCAACGTAGCTTCATCGAATCATGGCGATGCTCTCCACAAGTGCCTAGCTACCCGTAGTTTTCGCAAATTGTTTCTTACCACTATTTCTCGTCTGTAGGTCACGATTCATCTAAGGTAGTTAGCTTTTTCTTAATATAATCCTAATAGCTGACCTATGCTCATTATATGATTTTAACGGGGTCTAGATGTTATTGCCCTAAATATACAAGGGACCACATGGGCATTTAATCATATATAATGGCTCCTTCGGTATCTCATGTTTGGAAAAACATGAATCTTAACTTTTAAGGCCCCTTAGTGGGATGTTGAATGCTGTCCACCTTTGATTAGTTGAGGAGCAGTTCTGAAATTTGAAACAAGGCAAATGTGCCTTGACTAGTATGTCAACAAAAAGAATGTTTTTATCTTTTTTTGGTGTGATTTGTTTAAGTCTGTGATGTTAGTTTGCTGGTCCTAATGTCCTCCTATACGGTATATCCATATTGGCTGGATTTTTAAAATAGATGTCCAATTTTGTATCCCTCCTTAGCAGGTTCCTAATGTTTAAGATATCGTTTTTTTATTAGTACTGGGTGTGCTATCATTTACTGATTCATTTGTGGGGAGGGGACTGATCTTTAATAGGTCTATTAACATTTTGTTTCAGAGGACTTCTATAGGAATATCAAATCACTATGCGGTCTAATCATTCGGAGGTGTTATTCCTTATAGCTCTATTTTTTAAATTTAGATATTAGTTTTTCTGCGGCTTCACTATTCCTCATACAGTATTGAGAGACCTTCTTGCCCTGTACAAATTGAGACATCCACTATTACTTGAAAGACCTGAAGGTGCGTGTTGGCTTATAGAGTGGTGGAAGGGACATTGTTGCGGTCTATTTTCTTCTTGCTACAGTGATGTTTCTATTTTGTTATTCAAGTCTCCTTACTAAAACGTCCAAGTAGGTGATGCTAGAACTATTTTGTTATTATGTGAATTCAATAGTGGGTGGACACATTTATGTGTGTGACAAAGATATCAAGCTAGACTCAGATTAGACCATAGAACAGGGAAAACGTCGGTAACGTATCTAAGCCATGGTAACAATGTTTAAATTGTAGTCGGGTCTGAGAACACATATCGGTTACTCATAACGAACTGAATGTATAAATGAGCGAAGCTCGGACCTATTGGAGACCCCATCGACGTGCCTTGGATCTGTAGGAACAATTGATCGCCGAAGCGAAAATAATTCCTAGTCAGTACGGTCTCCAATAACCAGGAACTTGACACATTTGATTTCACTATTGACTTTTATAAATTTTGCCGTAATATAAGATGCAAAATGTTTTTTTCGTCCAAGGTGAAAGGGTAACGATGTTATAAATGACTCAAAAAAGTTGAAAGTCAAAGTCAGTTTAGACCCTGAGGTTTGTTCGGTCTGCTTTGGAGGTCTTTGAACAAATGGTAATCAAAGATGTAACAGAACAGTGGTCTAGTAAAGCCAGACGCGTCCGTAATAACTTTAATAAGAAAGAAGGAGCACTAAAGATCTAAAAAGTGGACCCCACAATTTTAATCAAGAAAGCTGATAAGGGGGGGGCTTTAGTAGTTATGATGTCGTACCATATATTCAGGAGGGCCTTGATCCAGTTTACGGACACCGTGTCTATCAACCTTAAAAAAGACCACTACTACTGAATTATGTAATACATTCAAGGTATAATTCAGGAGGCTTTTGAACATAACATCATTAGCGCCCATGAAAAACAAATATTGGTTAAGCTTAACCCAGGACAACGTTTATGTATTTGGTCCCTAATGCTGCATAAATGAACACAAGACCGCCGGAGACCTATGTCTAGGTGTCGTGGTATGGCCCCTGAGACTAGCTGCGTATTTAGATACGTTTCCTACAATCCTGCAAGTAAAAAATGACCCAGAATTCTACAGGACAAAGGAAATTCCCTTAGGGTAATAAGGGAGCTGGACACTGTCTAAAGTTACTGGTTGTGCACCCTGACATTAAGTCACTCTTTACCAACATCCCACTTTGATGATGGGTGTCAGTGCATGCAATGGACATTCATTTGTCGCGATGCCAAAGTATATCAAACGCTAAAAAAATCGCATTTTTGATGCGATTTTTGGAGGACCGTTACTGTCTAGGAAATATTTTCGCTTGGCGATCAATTGTTCCTACAAGATTCATGGCTACGTTTCGATGGGGTCTCCAATAGGTCGAGCTTCGATAATTTATACCTTGCAGTCGTTGGAGAATCCGATTTTGTTTTCACGTCCGACTACAATAGTAACTTTGTTTACCGGGCTTAGATACGTGGACGGGACGTATTTCCTTGCTATGGTCTGATCTGAGTCTGTATCGTGAATTGCTTGTCCACACACTTAAATAGTGTCACCCACTTATTGAATTCACAATAATAAAAGACTAGGGTCTAGCATCAAATACATTGGACGTTTTAGTAAGGAGACAGATAACAAATTGAAACATCATGTATACAAAATGAAATTAGACGCACCAATGTCCTCACACTCTAGCCAACACGCACCTCAGGTCTTTAAGGACATAGTGATGTTCAATTTGTCAGGCAAGAAGGGTCGCTCAACTGATGAGGATATTTGAGAGCCGAGAAAAATTAATATCTAAATTTAAAATAGAGGCTTAATGAAGATCACCTCAGTAAAGATAGACCGGCAAGTGATTTGAATATTCCTAGAGAAGTACTTCTTGACAACAAAAGGTTTAATAGACCTATTAATGATCAGTCACCCATCATACTGTATCAGTATATGATAGCAAGGCAGGACTAATATAAAAAAAGTTATCCTTACTCATTGGAACCCTGCTAAGCGAGGGATACAAAAATTTTGGACATCTATTTAAAAATCACTCAAGATGGATATACCGTAAAAGGGAGGTCATTAGGCCAGCAAACTAATACAGAGCCTTAATACAACAAAAACAAAAAAGAAAAAACAGTCTTTGTCTGAGGCAGTACGTGGTCAGCACATTTTGCTGTTTAATAAAATGTCAGAACTGCTCCTCTATAATCAAAGGTGACAGCATTCATCAATCCCACTAAGGTCCATAAGGATTTAGATTCATTGGTTTCCATACATGTGATACCGAAGGAGCCATTATATATGTTTAATGTCATGTGGGTGTGTATATGTAGGGCAGACATTAGACCCGTTAAATAAAATAGATTAATGAGCACTAGGTCAGCTATGTAGATTATATAAGAAAAAGCTAAATACTGTAGTGGAGCTTCGTGACCTAGCAGAGAGAATAGTGGTAAGAAACAAATTTTGGCGAAACGACGGTTAGCTAGGCACTTTGTGGAGGCTAGCATGATCTATGTGAGCTACGGTGGTGTATTGGAGAAGGGTCTTCTGTGCTCCGATCGTTATGTGTTTGACCAAACGAAATTGCTAAGACCGTGAAGCTTATTGGATCTCCACATTTGGATCACTAAACCCCTTAGAGGTTAACGAAAGTTTTGAACTTGAATAGTGTTCCTATGAAAAAATATACAATAAGTGCTGGTAGGAATATGTCTAGGTTGATATGAGTATGTATTGTCCTGCGTTTAATTGTTTAATTGTTTTTAATGCATTTTTGCATATATAAGGGAAGCTGTATACCATGCGTATGTGCCGGAGGAAGGGGAGGAGCAAGGCCCCCGAAACGTTGACTGGGGTGCACTATCAGTGCCATGGACATGGCAGTACTCGTGCTTCAATGGCGGATTATCTTGTGACGATGATTATCTTTGAAAGACCTGGAGGTCTCACTCCCATAACCGCCTGAGACTAAGCTCTTTTCGGTTTATAGAGACCGGAATCCTGTATGTAAGGAAGTGAGTGAATGGGGTATTTATGTAGTCTTATGATGATTTTATTAAAGTTTTGCACGTTCTTTGGTTCTATTGCAATATTGTGACTGAAGTGAGTGGGGAGTGGAGGCCCCCATTTTAGAACCTATATATATTGAAAAGCGCTCAGTGAGAACTACAGCAGCCCAATTTATATGTTTATTGACATCAAAGTTACACAGGGGAGTACTTCTGTCTGCCTGGATCATCAAAAAAATCTTTAATGGCCTTTCTCTGTTCATACAGTCGGTCCAACATGTGCAGGCTGGAATTCAACGGGGGGAAAAACATCGCATATCAGAGAGTGGTGTTTGGGGGTGGCCGTTCTGCCGCTGCAACTCGAGGAGGGTGTTCCTGGCTTTGTACGAATGGATAAAGTGCATGCACAGTTTCCTGGCCATTTTCGAATCTGCTGAAGATCGGTGGAAGACTTCAGGAACCTTTCACAACCAGATTGAACACGTCCCCCATGCAGGGCGCATGGACCATCCCTCCTCGGTGCAGCGCGGACACCATGTTACCCCCATTGTCCGTCACCATGGTTCCGATTTGCAGTTGGCGCGGAGAAACCCACACATCGATTTCTTGATGCATGACGCGGAGCAGTTCCTCCCCTGTGTGACTTCGTTCGCCGAGGCAAGCCAGGTGTAGAACTGCGTGACAACCCGCTGTGCACTACACATGTGGTATGATGGAGCAGTACTTGTAGAGGCTGAGATGGTGGTGGTGGAGGAGGAGGAGGCGGACATTGGGGCAGGAGCAGTAGTTTGACAACGTGGAGGAGAAAGCGGCTCTCCTGTCCAAGTTTTTGGTGTGCCGGGGCCGGAAGCACATTCACCAGTGGGCCGTAAAGGACATGTACTGGCCCTGACCGTAGTTTACAGCTCCAGACGTCCGCGCTGCTGTGCACCTTGGAACAAACGATAAGCTTTAAGGACTGGCCCACCTTTGTTCTACATATTTATGAAGTGCTGGTACTGCCTTTTTGGAAAAGAAATTACGGCTTGGAACTCTCCATCTCGGGTCGGCACAAGCCATTAGTTTCCCGAATGGTGCAGAGTCCCCCATTTGGAAAGGGAGGGACTGCAGTACCAACACTTGGACAGGAGCATGGTCAGCTGCTGCAAACCTTTGGATGGTTGGACGCATTTCTGTTGTCTCTTTGCAATCCCTCGCTGAACGACTGCTGGCGCCATGAGTAGCGAGGAGCAGGAGCATCTGGACCCGGGGGATGATGTCAAAGAGAAACAGCTCCCTTCTGCAGAGGTGGTGGACCTTGACTGGCTGCTATGGCATGCGTGCCACTGGGCGCTGCTGCTGTTGCTGCGGCGGCAGGATGGACCACCACAATCTGAGCCACTTTCTTCCCAGGCCACCGGATGGTGAACGCTGCATGGTTGACGCATGGCCGTGGTGCCAACGTTAGCTCCCTGGCCATGCTTCACTTTCTGCTTACAGATTCTACATATACCAATATTCGGCTCCTCCGGTGTCTTAGCAAAGAACTGCCACATCGCCGAGTATCGGATTTTACCGCCAACGCTCCGCACTGAGTGACTACTGCCACCGCGGGCCTCGCTGAGCCCCGGGTGCCGCTACTTTGTTGGCCCTGCGAAGCGGGTTTTTTACCGCGTGGCCGCTTGGCTCCCGACCTCACACTGCTGCTATCCTGCTGCCCTCACGGCCACATGACCCACTTGCTGGCTGCGGCCGCTGCCTGACGCGCAAGCTGACGCCCTCTTCTCTGACGATGATGAAGCCCTTGCCTCACCCGGCCCCCAAGTTGTGGTCGGCTACATCATCATCTATTTGTGTTTAAATTGTCACTGCTGTCCTCATCACCGGTCTTGGTATGCAGAGGTGACCCCTCACAACATGCCCTCCCATGCCACTCTCAACATCTATACTTTGCCGCCTACTGCAAAAAGCAGGGGATATTGGCCCCATTACTACGCTCCCAACTGCCCTCCTCAAATTGTTCATCCTCGCTATATAGTGGCGCTGAGCCAGACCACATAGTAGATCTGTGGCTGAGGGAACCGGATGGGACAGAGGCGGGTTGAGGACAGGTGAGGGCTGCTGACCCGCTCCCGGGCCATGCCAACTGAGGGTTGTGGTGTTAGGTGTATATTTGCACCATATCTTGAAGAATCTTAGATATGGTGATTATTTGGGCGAGATGGTTTTACGTCCTGACATGCGCAGTGCTTTGCTATGGACGCCAGGCACCGCGTGGTGCGGGGCGGACTTCCAGCACAGACGCGCTGTTTTCTCCGTCTGCGCTTACCGGAGGTGACGGTGTCTTCGCTTCCGGTCATGCGCAGCTCAGCATTTGGAACGCCGGAAGAAACGAGGCTGGTATAGTATGCACACATGCCTATGGGAACCCAGGAATGGGCATAAACTATCACCACCTACTTGTAGGAAGTAGGGCTTATACTGTATACTTTACAGGGGGTGTTTAGGATATTTAAGGGATGCAGGGATAATCCTGCCTGTATCCCTACTATCTTGGGTTTCCAACATACCAAGAGGACTGCAAGGACTTTATCGTGTTTATACCTAGCAGTACTCAAGCTAAGTATCAGTTTATCTATCTAACCTTAATGGTGTATGTTTGAGTCGTAGTATATGCGTTGTATATAGTGTGATCTTGTTCCACAGTAAGAGTTTTTGAATCCCCTGATGAACCCAGAAATTACATGGGGGAAACGCGTTGGGATAACTGGGATATAAAGGTGTTTATGCACGCATGTAGTGATACGGTCTGTCAATAAAGCGGAGCCGCTCTTTATCAGGGCGATTACTCCACTGACGGATAGTACACGGTATGCGATATCATCCAGGTATGTGGTGATAACATATAGGGGTGTTTTGATACTATTTTAGACAATCTAAGTAAAGGTTATGTTTTAACAGGGATTATTATTTGCAGTGATATTTTGGTTTAAATCCTTGTTCATATAATAATTGCAGTGTTTCTTGTGTCTGACGTTCCCACCGACTCTTGGCTGGGGTTGTCAGATGTCATCTGGGAGGAAGTGGATAACCTAGTCAACCAATCAAGGACCATTGGGTTGCTAGTCAGTACACGGCCGCTAGATGACAGCGGCAGTTGTGGCCTCCCCCGAGTGACCCTGCCCGCGACGTCCCCTTGCTGTGCTGCGACCTGCTACAGGAATGTTTGTGCCTCTGCCACTCGCAGGTGAAGAGCCTTCCCCCCTCTCTGTCTGACATACTGTTTGTTCTAAAATGTAACGACACTGTTTTATGTAGATATCTGTATATGATAAATACACACCCTGTATTTGACGCCAAATGAACCCACTAAGAAGCTTTTGGGGAACCCCCTTTCATATAAACTGCGCTCCACAAATGGGGAGGAAAAATTGACTTGTATGTGCCCTTTAAAAACTCTTTTGTATTTTACTGAATATAAAAGCACAAACAGGCTTAAATTTAAACCCTTTGGATATGAATTATGCTACAGAATTTCTTTTTTGGTGGTGAAAAACAAAGTTTCTTTTATGAGTACAACAGCAGAACAATGCTTAATTAACCCCTGGATGTAAATTTCGCAAAAGAATTGAGCAGCCGGAAACTACTAGCTTTGTAGGTTGTTACAATTGCGTGTTTTCTACGCTACACAACAAGAGAAAAAAATTGTAATTAACCTTCGTTTGTGAATTATGCTACAGGGGAAAAATTTTATTTTTTGGGGTGGAAAAAGACGGTTTCTTGGAGTCACAACAGCAGCAGAACAACGCTTAATTAAACCCCTGTATGTAAATTGCGCCAAAAGAAATTGAGCAGCCAAAAATGAATTATTTGTATTATAAAAACGCCCGTTTCTTTAAAAATGGGAAA
>JAODAL010058877.1:0-21829 GCA_025379985.1 Phyllomedusa bahiana | reverse complement strand
GCCCTCAGGCGATAAGGGCTTGCCTGTGTTGCAGGGCAGGAGGGGCCCTCCAGGAAGAGACAATCTTTGGCGCTGTCCCATCTGTTTAGGGGAAAGCCCCCCTTAGATTACTCCCAATTCCTTCACCACCCCAAGCCCCACTGGCTGAATTTGTTTCTTTTCGCTCAAGCTCTCTCTCTCATTGTTGCTGCTGAGTGTGAAAATTAGGAGCTGCTGAACGGGAGGAAGAATCCTAAGGCCCGCACTACCTCCCAAGCAGGACTTTCCTCCGCCCTGTGGCCTCAGTACTACTAGGCACTCACCGTTTCAGGTGGAACACGGTAGATCGGTAGAAATATTCGGGGGCCATTTCTGGGTTTTGGGAAAATTTTTGTTTTTTTGTATAAAAAATACCAAAAAAAAGAGGAAAAAGCGGGTAGGCCGCATTGTTTTTGAATTTGCGTTTTGTTCAAACCTTTTGCAAGAATTAAACTTGAAGAGGAGAAAGTGGGGGGCAATGGTACAGCGGGTGCCGTGGAAGGCCTGTCAGAGCGGGCCCTGCAAAAGTAGCTATGGCAGGTGGCGAGCTGTGATGCCCCGGTGGAGGTTGTCGGGCCCTTTGCTTGGTGGTGTTTGAATCCTCGAGCCTGGTGTGGAGAACACGAGTTGCCATCCGGGCTTGTCAGGGAAGGGCTGACTAAGGCAGTTGAATGCAAAGACATGGCCCATGTGGTCGGCTGGCATGGTGGGATTCCAAAGCTGGAACCCGGGTGGAAGCAGGTGGAATAATCCCGTGGTGGAAAGAGAAAGGAAAGCAAAAAAAAGGTATGAAAGTATCAGGTCCCAGAGATTTGAACTCGGATCGCTGGATTCAGAGTCCAGAGTGCTAACCATTACACCATGGAACCCTTTGGTTGGTCCCCCCTGCTAGTCCACCCTGTCACCCTGTTTGGGAAGGTGCCAGAGGGAACTTCTATAGCAAAAACGGGTGTCTCCACTTCTGTGGGCGCAACCCGAGGGGCAGTGAAAGAGTAGTGGGTGTTTTGTGTATTTGCCTTTTTGTTTAGGGTGAAATTTAAGGTGTGCCTTAAGAATGGTGTTGTTGTTTGGGTTTGGGTTGATGCAAAAGGGATGTAGCAGGTTTGATAAGAAGGTAGGAGAAATGCATGTTAACCATGCATGTGGCGTGACTCAGGAAAGGAAACTGGCTAGAGGGCACCTTCCCTGTAAGTGCCTGAGATGGAGGCTTGCTGGTTAGCCCTTTAAGAGGTAGAACCGGCCTGTGCAGCATAGCAGTTCCTCGTTAGTAAAAGTGGTGAGTATCCCCTCACGCGGGAGACTCGGGTTCGATTCCCCGACGGGGAGGGCTACCCTTTCTTTTGCCGTTTATTCATAGTTGCAATTAGAAACGTCAATGGAATGTGTTTTCTATACACCTAGACACTCTGCTCACTGTTCAGATTTGACTCACAGTCTAGAAAACCATGTGGATAACCCAAAGGGCTGAATTCAATCATTTCTTGTAGCCCATGCTGGGGAAATGATTGGGCGCTCTTTGCTTCTTTTGACAGCCGACCTCCGTTAGCACACAGGTCGGAGTCGTCTGATAGACTCAAGCCAGCCACCCAGCCTCATGGTAGTGTGGCCGAGCGGTCATAAGGCGCTGGATTAAGGCTCCAGTCTCTTTGGGGGGTGGGTTCGAATCCCCACCGCGCCAGTCACAACCCTTTTTTGTCTCACTTGCTCTTCCAGATCCCTTCACCTTCCCACCATGATCAGCCCACTTTATTGAACAACAATGGCCTGCATTCCTGAGAAAGCTCACAACACCGAAAGAGGTGTTCAGGACCGGCAGCATGGGTGAACCAAGAGTTTTGGTGTCACCTACAGTCCTGTTCGGTGCGACATTTAATTTGCGGTGATTAGATTGACCCCCCGTGACATGAAAAGTTGGATGGCGCCCTAGGAGAGTGGTTACTCAGCCCACCTTAGCTCCAGCCCCACGGCTCTCCTGGTGTGTGGTAAGCCATACTTCCACCCTCTTCCATACCCTTCCCGTTGCCACCATAATCCTTTGTCCTTTCATCTCAAATTTGTCTCTGTGCTTCCAAGGAGAAGGTGAAAAGAGACTGACTTGAAAACCTTCTCTATGTGTTAGCTGTCCGCTGTAAAGCGCTGTGTAGTCTGGCACCTTTAAGGAGACGACAGGCTCCTTAGTAGCGGAGAAGTCAGGAAACGGCTGTGGGTGTGCTTGGGATGCCAAGCGAGCAACCAGAAGGCCGGAGGGCTCTATTGCAACGGAAACGGAGCCACACAGCCACCCCATGAAAGAAGCCGGGGGTTCAAGGACTCCTCTCTTTTACCCGCCCCAGTTGTTTGGTGGGGTCCCCTTGAAAAATAAGCTGATAACTAAATATCCTCCTGCTGGGATATCGCTGATCAGCTGTACTATGGTGGGAAATCTGGCAGTAAGAGTGAGATTTCCCTGCAGTGCCACCAAGGGGCAAATGAAGGTTTCCACACTGCTCATGGCGATCAACGGCTTGCCTGTGTAATGCAGGGCAGGAGGGGTCCTCCAGGGATAGAGACAATCTTTGGCGCTGCTCTCCACTCTGTTTAGGGGATGACAGTCCCCTCTAGATTAGCTCCCAATTCCTTCAGCCACGCCACAAGCTCCCCAGCTGGCTGAATTTGTTTCTTTTCGCTCAAGCTCTCTCTCTCACTTGTTGCTGCTGAGTGTGAAAATTAGGAGCTGCTGAACGGGAGGAAGAATCCTTAGGCCGCACTACCTCCCAAGCAGGACTTTTTCTCCGCCCTGTGGCCTCAGTACTACTAGGCACTCACCGTTTCAGGTGGAACACGTAGATCGGTAGAAATATTCTGGGGCCATTCTAGGTTTGGAAATTTGTTTTTTTTGTATAAAAAATACCAAAAAAGAGGAAAAGCGGGTAGGCCGCATTGTTTTGAATTTGCGTTTTGTTCAAACCTTTTGCAAGAATTAAAACTTGAAGAGGAGAAAGTGGGAGGCAATGGTACAGCGGGTGCCGTGGAAGGCCTGTCAGAGCTGTCCCTGCAAAAGGTAGCTATGGGCAGGTGGCGAGCTGTGATGCACCGGTGAGGTTGTCAGGCTGTCTGCTTGGTGGTTTTGAATCCTCGAGCCTGGTGTGAGACACGAATTTCCATCCAGCTTGTCAGGGAAGGGCTGACTAAGGCAGTTGAATGAAAGACATTCAAGAGAAGGTGAAAAGAGACACTGAACCTTCTCTTGTTTCTTCCGCTGTAAGCGCTTGTATCTGGCCTTTAGGGAGAAGGCTCCTTAGTAGCGAGAATCGAACGGCTTGGTGTGCTTGTGCAGCAGCAACCAGAAGGCGGAGGCTCTTGCAACGAAGGAGCCACACAGCCACCCCATAGAACGGGTCAAGACTCTCTGCTTTTACCCGCCAGTTGTTGTGGGGTCTAAAATAATGTAATAATCCTCCTGCGGAATGTGTCCTGTACTATGGTGGGAATCTGGCAGTAAGAGGAGATTTCCTGCGGCCACAAGGCAAATGAGGTTTCCATGCTCATGGCGACACGGCTGCCTTTATGAGGGCAGGGGGGTCCCGGAGAGAAATCTTTGCTGCTCTCCACTCTGTTTGGGTGACATCCCCTCTAGATTAGCCCCAATTCTTCAGCCAGCAAGTCCCCAGCTGGCTGAATTTGTTCTTTTCGCTCAAGCTCTCTTCTTGTGTGGTGGAAATTAGGAGCTGCGACGGAGGAAGAATCCTTAGCCGCACTACTCCAGCAGACTTTTCCTCCCTTGGCCTCAGTATAGCACACCGTCGTGGAACACGTAGATCGTAGAAATATTGGGCATCAGGTGGAATGTTTTTTTTGTATAAAAAATACAAAAAGAGAAAAGCGGAGGCCGCATTGTTGATTTGCGTTTTTTCAACTTGCAAATTAAACTGAAAGAGAAAGTGAGCAATGGTAGCGGGGCCGGAAGGCCTGTCAGCTGCCTGCAAAAGTAGCAGAGGTGGCGGCTGTGATGCACCGGTGAGGTTGTGGCTGTCGTTGTGTTGAATCCTCGAGCTGGTGAGACACAGTGCCTCCTTCAGGGAAGGCTGACTAGGCAGTTGAATCAAACTGGCCAGTGTGGCTGCTGGTGGTTCAAAGCTGAACGGTGGAAGCAGTGATATCCCGGGGAAAGAAAGAAAAAAGGGATTCAGGCCACAGATGAACTCGATGCTGGATCAATCAGAGTCTAACCTTCACCTGGACCTTGTTGGTCACCCTGCTAGTCCACCCTGTCACCCTGTTGGGAAGTGCCAGAGGAACTTCTAGAAGACGGTGTCTCCCTTCTGTGGGCGCCACCGACCAGTGAAGTAGGGTGTTGTGTTATTGCTGTTGTTAGGTAATAGGTGCTTAGATGTGTGTTGTTTGGGTTGGTGATGCAGAAGGTGTAGCAGGTTTATAGAGTAGGAGAAATGCATGTTACCATGGATGTGCTGACTCAGGAAAGAAACTGGTAGCACTTCCTTAATGCGAGATGAGGTTGCGTTGCTTAAGGGTAACGCTGTGACTAGCTCCTTTAGTATAGTGGTGTCACGCGGGAGAGGGGTTCGATTCCCACGGAGGTAGCTTCTTTGCCGTTATTATAGTTGCACTTAGAACTATGGAATGTTTCTTACACCTAGCACTCGCTCACGTCAATTTACCACTCAGAAAACCATGTGGTCCCAGGGTGAAGTTCAATCATTTTTGTAGCAGCTGGAAAGTTGGGGCTCTCAGCTTTTGCCCACCTCCGTTAGCCACAGTCGAGTCGCTGATACCAGCGCACAGCTCATGTAGCGTGCCGGCGCTAAGGCTGGTTAAGTCAGTTCTTCGGGGCGGGTGAATCCACTGCCACAAACTTTGTCTCATTGCCTTCAGTCCCTTCTCACCAGATCACCTTTTGAACAAAGCCTGATTCCGAGAAAGCTACAACAAAGAGTTTCAGGCCGGACATGGTGAACAGATTTGTGTCCACAGTCTTTCGTGAGCATTATTGCGGTGATAATGCCCCCTGACATGAAAAGTTGATGCGCCCTAGGAGAGTGGTTACCAGGCCCACTTCTCCAGCCCCCGCTTCCTGGTGTGTGGTAAGCCTACTTCCACCCTCTTACGGAATAGCCGGATGTCGCCGTTCGTCCACCATAATCCTTTGTCCTTTCATCTCAATTTGTCTCTGTGCTTCCAAGGAGAAGGTGAAAAGAGACTGACTTGAAAACCTTCTCTATGTTTAGCTGTCGCTGTAAAGCGCTGTGTAGTTCTGGCACCTTTAAGGAGAGACAGGCCCTTAGTACGGAAAGTCAGGAAACGGCGTGGGTGTGCTTGGGTGCCAAGGAGCAACCAGAAGGCGGAGGCTCTTGCAACGGAAACGGAGCCACACAGCCCCCCGATAAGAAGCCTGGGGTTCAAGGACGTCTCTGCTTTTACCCGCCCCAGTTTTGGTGGGGTCCCTTGAAAAATAAGCTGTAACTAAATATCCTCCTGTGGGATATCCTGACAGCTTACTATGGTGGGAAATCTGGCAGTAAAGTGAGATTTCCCTGCAGTCCACCAAGGGCAAATGAAGGTTTCCACCTGCTCATGGCGATCAACGGCTTGCCTGTGTAATGCAGGGCAGGAGGGTCCTCCAGGGAAGAGACAATCTTTGGCCTGCTCTCCACTCTGTTTAGGGGATGACAGTCCCCCTAGATTAGCTCCAATTCCTTCAGCCAGCCACAAGCTCCCCACTGGCTGAATTTGTTTCTTTTCGCTCAGCTCTCCTCTCATTGTTGCTGCTGATTGAAAATTAGGAGCTGCTAACGGGAGAAGAATCTTAGGCCGCACTACTCCCAAGCAGGACTTTTCTCCGCCCTGGGCCTCAGTACACTAGGCACTCACCGTTTCAGGTGGAACACTAGATCGGTAGAATATTCTGGGCCTTCTGGTTGAAATTTTTTTTTTTTTGTATAAAAAAATACCAAAAAAGAGGAAAACGGGTAGGCCGCATTGTTTTGAATTGCGTTTTGTCAAACCTTTTGCAAGAATGAAACGTGAAGGGAGAAAGGGGAGGCAATGGACAGCGGGGCCGTGGAAGGCTGTCGAGCTGCCCTGCAAAAGGTAGCATGGGCAGGTGGCAGCTGTGATGCACCGGTAGGTGCAGGCTGTTGCTTGGTGGTTAAATCCTGCTGTTGAGACACGGCCACCAGCTTTCGGGAGGGCTGACAAGGCGTTAATGCAAGACTGGCCTGTGGTCGGTGGCTGGTGATTCAAAGCTGGAATCGTGGAACAGGTGGAATAATCCCGGTGAAAGGAAAGGAAGCAAGAAAGAGAAAGTATCGGTCCCACCGGATTTGAATCGATCCTGGATCACAGGTCGAGGCTACCATTACACCATGGAAACTCCTTTTGGGTCACCCTGCAGCCCCTGTCACCTGTTTGGGAAGTCCAAGACTTCTAGCAAGACGTGTCTCCAGCTGGGGCGCAACCGCGCATAAGGTAGGGGTTTTTTGCTTTTGCCTGTTGTTGGTGAAATTAGGTGTGCCTTAAGAATGGGTGTTTTGGCTTTGTTATGAGAAGGTTCGTTGATAAGAAGTAGGAGAAAGGCAGTTAACCATGGATGTGGGTGACTAGGAAGGAAATGCTGAGGCACTTCCGAATGCGAAGGGGTTGCGGTTAGCCCTTTAAGGGGTGAGAACCGCTGTGCAGCATAGAGTTCTCGTTAGTATAGTGGTGTGTCACGGCGGGAGACCGGGTTGATTCCCGCGAGGGCTAGCTTCTTTTGCCGTATTCATGTTGCACTTGTCGCATGGATGGTTTGCTTAACCAAGACACACTGCCTCAGTGGTGGAATTGACTCAGTGAGAAAACAGGAGTATACCCAAAGGTTGAAATTCAGACCATCGATTTGAAGCCATGCTGGGTTAAGGTGGAGTGCTCCATTAAAATGGAACCGTGGTCCCTGCACACGTCCGCTGATAGGTCCAAGGGCCAGCCACTCTATGAGCGTGGGCTCAGCTTCTGGGGTCTAACCCCCGTTAAGGGTGCGGTTTTTTTGGCGGTGTGGGTCAATACGCCGTGCCAGTAACCCTTTTTGTACTTGGTTTGCAGGGATCCTTTACTACGCCATCATGGAAAGCCCACTTTAACAAGATGTGGCGCTGCATTCCTGAGAAGCTGACAAGACGAAGGTTGTAAAGGTCGAAGCATGTGGTACAAGCGTTTTGATGGAACAGTCTGTTCGTGAGCCATTCTATTGCGGTGAGTAGTTGCCTCCCCCGTGAGAACAGTTGATTGGCGCCTAGAGAGTGGTTATCAGTACCATTTGCTCCTGCCCACGCTCCTGGTGTTGGTACCTACCACCTTTCATGATGATTCACATTAAACCGTGGTTTCCCCAGACATAGTCCATTTCTTTACCAACTTGGATCTGTGCTTCCAAGGTAGTAAAGGACCTTGAAAACCTTTCATGTTTGCTGTCGCTGAACACCGCTTGAGTCGGCACCTTTAAGGTGTAAGGCTCTTAGATCCAGGTGTCAGGAAGGCGTGGGTGTGATTGGGTGCCAAGCACGAACCGTCCCTGAGGCTTATCCAGATCTGAGCCACACACCCACTTCATGAAAGAAGCCTGGGGTTCATCTTGTTACCCGCCAGTTGTTGGTGGCGTCCCTTGAAAAATTTGCTGTACAAATCCTCCGCGGGATATTTGGTAGATAGTGTACCTCTGGTGGGAAATCTGGCGTAAGAGTGAGATTTCCTGCCTTCTCCAAGGGCAAATGACAGGTTCCAAGTGTATGGCATACTCCAGCTCCTTTACTTCGGTCAAGTGGTCCTCCGCTTTCATCTTGACTTGCTCTCGCTTTAGGGATGGAAATGCGTCTAGATTAGAACCTTCTGTTCAGCTGCCCGAAAGCCTCGCTGTCTGATCTTTATTGCCAGCTCCTCGTAGCGTAGTTCAGGAACGTGTGAGCTTGGGTGCTAGAACCGGAAGGCGGGATAGCCACAACGGACCGAGCCGACTTTTCCCCCGCTAGTGAAGCCTGGGACTAAGGACTCTGACATTCTCAGTTGTGTCAGTCTGGAAAAATAAGTAATATTCTGCGGCAGATATCTGAAATAGTTTTTTGTGAAAACCGAAAGGTAAAGGGATTTCCCGCATGTTTCCATTGGCAAATGAATTTCAACCTTTCATGGATCAACGTTGACTGTGAAGCAGGGGAGGGGTCCAGGGGTGCGAAGCTTGCGGCTCTCCCCCTGATTAGGGGATGACAGTCCCCTCTAGATTAGCTCCCAATTCTTCAGCCATGCCACAAGCTCCCAGCTGGGCTGATTTTTTCTTTCGTCTCAAGCTTCTCTCTCTCACAATGTTGCTGCTGAGTGGAAAATTAGGAGCTGCTGAACGGGAGGAAGAATCCATTGAGGGCCGCACAAACCAGTAGTTCCCCAAGCAGACTTTCCCTCCGCCCTTTGCCTCAGTACTAACAGGCACTCTCCGTTTCAGTGAACACGTAATCGGTAGAAAATTTTCTGGGGTCCATTCTTGGTTTGAAATTAGTTTTTTTTGTATAAAAAAATACCAAAAAAGAGGAAAAAGCGTGTAGGTCGCATTGTTTGAATATTGCGTTTTGTTCAAAACATTTGCAAGAATTGAAACTTGAAGAGGAGAAAGTGGGAGGCAATGTACAGCGGTGACGTGGAAGGCCTGTCAGAGCTGTCCCTCGCAAAAGTAGCTATGGGCAGGAGGCAGCTGAGAATGCACCGTTGAGGTTTGTCAGGCTGTCTGCTTGGTGGTTTGTAATCCTCGAGCCTGGTGTGAGACACGAGTTGCCATCCAGCTTGGTCAGAAGGGCTGACTAAGCAGTTGAATGCAAAGACATGGGCCCATTGGTCGGCTGGCATGGTGGGATTCCAAAGCTGGAATCCGGTGGAAGCATTGGAATAATCCCAGTGTGGAAAGAGAAAGGAAAGCAAAAGAAAAGGTATGAAAGTATCAGGTCCCACTGAGATTGAACTCAGATCGCTGGATTCATAGTCCAGAGTGCTAAACCATACACCATGGGATCCCTTGAGGGATCACCCCTGCTAGTCCACCCTGTCACTCCTGATTGGGAAGGTGCCAAGGGAACTTCTGTAGAAGACATGTGTCTCCAGCATCTGAGGGCGGCAACCCCGCGCCACAGTGAGAGTAGTGGGGTGTTTGTGTGTATTTTGCTGTTGTTAGGTGAAATAAGGTGTGCCTTAAGAATTGTGGTGTTGTGTTGGCGTTTGGGTTGATGCAGAAGGATGTTAGCAGTTTAAATAAGAATGTTAGGAGAAATGCTTGTTAACATGGCATGTGCGTGACTCAGGAAAAGGAAACTGGCTAACTG
Organism: Phyllomedusa bahiana; assembly: GCA_025379985.1. NCBI lineage: Eukaryota > Metazoa > Chordata > Amphibia > Anura > Hylidae > Phyllomedusa > Phyllomedusa bahiana. The sequence goes on along the minus strand of JAODAL010058877.1, from coordinate 12,476 downwards.
CACCTTTCCCTGTAAGGCCAGAGATGGACATGCTGGTTTTAGCCCTTTAACCAGGTGAGAACCGGCTTTGCAGCATAGCAGTTTCCTGATAGTAATAGTGTGATTATCCCCGCCTGTCCACGCGGGAGACCGGGTTCCGATCCCCGACGGGAGGCTAGCCTTCTTTTGGCCGTCTATTCTTAGTTGCACTTAGAACCGTCAATGGAAAGTGTTTTTTTCTATACACCTAGACACTCTGCTCATGTTCCAGTATTTTGACACACAGTCTAGGAAAAACATGTGGCTATACCCAAAGGGCTGAAGTTCAATCATTCTTGGTAGCCATGCTAGGGAAATGGTGGGCGCTCTCAGCTTCTTTTGACACCGACCTCGTTAGCACACAGGTCTAGTCGTCAGATAGTACCTCAGCCTGCCACCCAGCCTCATGGTAGCGTGGCCGAGCGGTCCTAAGGCGCTGATTAAGGCTCCAGTCTCTTCGTGGCGTGGGTTCGAACCCACCGCTGCCCAGTCACACCCTTTTGTTGTCTCACTTGCTCTCCAATCCCTTCACCTTCCCACCATGATTCAGCCCACTTTATGAACAACCAATGCCTGTGCATTCCTGAGAAAAGCTCACAACACCGAAAGTTGGATGTTCAGGACTGGCAGCATGGGGAACCAAGAGTTTTGGTGTCACTTACCGTCCTGTTCGGTGAGGCATTTCAATGTTGCGGTGAGTAAAAGATTGCCCCGCCCTGACATGAAAAGTTGGATTTCGCAATAGGAGAGTGTTTACTCAGCCCACCTTAGATCAAGCCCCACGGCTCTCATGTTGTGTGGTAATCCATACTTCCACCCTCTTTCCATACCCTTCCCGTTGCTAACCGATAATCCTTTGCCTTTCATCTCAAATTTGCCTCTGTGCTTCAAGGAGAAGGTGAAAAGAGACAGACTACCATAAAACCTTCTCTATGTGTTACTGTCCGCTGTAAAGCGCTGTGTAGTCTGGCCACCTGTTAAGGAGACGACAGGCTCCTGTAGTATCCTGGAGAAGTCAGGAAACTGCTGTGGGTGGGCTTGGGTGCCAGCGAGCAACCAGAAAGGCCGGAGGGCTCTATTGCTACAGGAAACGGAGCACACAGCCACCCCGATAAAGAAGTCCGTGGGTTCAAGACGTCTCTGCATTTGGACCCGCCCCAGTGTTGGTGGGGTCCCCTTGAAAAATAGCTGATAACTAAATATCCTCCGTGCTGGGATATCGCGATCAGTTGTACTATGTGGGAATCTGGGCATAAGAGTGAGATTTCCCTGCAAGCGCCACCCAGGGGCAAATTGAAGGTGTTTTCCACACTGCTCATGGCGATCAACGGCTTTGTCTTGTAATGCAGGCCAGGAGGGGTCCTCCTGTGATAGAGACAATCTTGGCGCTGCTCTCCACTCTGTTTAGGGGATGACAAGTCCCTCTAGATTAGCTCCCCAAATTAAATATTCCTTCAGCACGCCACAAGCTCCCCAGCTGGCTGAATTTGTTTCTTTGCCGCTCAAGCTCTCTCTCACACTTGTTGCTGCGCGATGTGAAAATTAGAGCTGCTGAACGGGAGAAGAATCCACGAGGCCGCACTACCTCCCAAGCAGGACTTTTTTCTGACCGTCCCTGAGGCTCATACTACTAGGCACCCACCGTTTCAGGTGGAACACGTAGATCGTAGAAATAATCTGGGGCCATTCTAGGTTTGGAAATTTGTTTTTTTTTGTATCAAAAATACCAAAAAGAGGAAAAGCGGGTAGCCGCATTGTTTTGAATTTGCCTTTTTGTTCAAACCTTTGCAAGAATAAAAACATGAAGAGAGAAAAGAGGGAGGCAATGGTACAGCGGGTGCCGTGGAAGGCCTGTCAGAGCTGTCCCAGCAAAAGGAAGCTTACTGGTCAGTGTCGAGCTGTTGATGCACCGTGAGGTGTCAGCTGTCCGCTGGGTGGTTTGAATCCTCGAGCCTGTGTGAGACACGAGTCAGCCATCCAGCTTGTCAGGGGACGGGCTGACTACGGCAGTATGAAATGCAAAGACCTGGCCCATGTGGTCGTCTGGCATGGAGGGATTCCAAAGCTGAAATCCGTGAAAGCAGGTGGAAATGAGTCCCGTGGGTGGAAAGGAGAAAGGAAAGCAAAGAAAAGGAATGAAAAGTGTCAGGTCCCACTGAGATTTTGAACTCAGACATCGCTGGATTCAGAGTCCAGAGTGCTAACCATTACACCATGGAGCCCTTGTTGGGTCACCCCTGCTAGTCCACACCTGTCACCCTGTTTGGGAAGGAGGCCAGAGGAACTCTATAGCAAGTACGTGTGTCACCAGCTTCTGTGCGGCAACCCCGAGCACAGTGAGAGTAGTGGGTGTTTGGTGTGTATTTTGCCTGTTTTTAGGGTGAAATAAGGTGTGCCTAAGATGGTGTTGTTTGTGTTGCGTTTGGGTTTCATGCAGAAAGGATGTAGGCAGGTTTAATAAAAAGGTAGGAGAAATGCATGTTAACCATGGCATGTGGCGTGACACAGGAAATGAAAACTGGTAGACGCACCTTCCCAGTAAGTGCCTGAGAAAGGAGGCTTGCTGGTTAGGCCCTTTAAGCAGGTAGAACCGGCTTGTGCAGCATAGCATTCCTCCGTTAGTATAGTGGTTGAGTTCCCTGCCTGTCACGCGGAGACCGGGGTTCGATTCCCCGACGGGGAGGCTATTCTCTTTTGCCGTCTATTCATAGTTGCCTCTTAGAAACGACAATGGAAAGTGTTTTCTATACACCAAGACACTCTGCTCACTGTTCAGAATTGACTCACAGTCTAGAAAAAACCATGTGGATATACCCAAAGCCTGAAGTTTCAATCATTTCCTTGTAGCCCATGCTGGGGAAATGGTTGGGCGCTCTCACTTCCATTTGACAGCCGACCCCTCCGTTAGCACACAGGTCGGTAGTCGTCTGATATACTCAACTGCCACCCAGCTCATGGTAGCATGGCCCGCGCGTCTAAAGGCGCTGGATTAAGGCACCAGTCCTCTTCGGGGCGTGGTTTCGAATCCCCACCAGCTGCCAGTCACAACCCTTTTTGTCTCCTTTGCTCTTCCAGATCCCTTCACCTTCCCACCATGATCAGCCCACTTTATTGAACAACATGGCCTGCATCCCTGAGAAACGCTCACAAACAACCGAAAAGGTGTTCAGGACCGCAGGCATGGGTGAACCAAGATTTGGTGTCACCAACAGTCCTGTCGGTGAGGCATTTCATTTTGCGGTTGAGGTAATTGCCCCCCTTGACCATGAAAAGTTTGGATGGGCGCCCTAGAGAGTGGTTTACTCAGCCCAACTTAGCTACAGCCCCCGGCTCGCCTGGAGTGTGGTAAGCCATACTTCCACCCTCTTCCTACCCTTCCCCGTGCTACCCAAATCCTTTGTCTTTCAACTCAAATTTGTCTCTGTGCTTCCAGGAGAAGGTGAAAAGAGACAGACTAAGAACACCTTCTCTTTGTGTTAGCTGTCCAGCAGCTAAAGCGTGTTAGACTGGCACCTTTAAGTAGACGACCAAGGCTCCTTAGTAGGCAGGATGAAGTCAGGAAACGGCTGTGGTTGTGCTTGGGTGCCAATCGAGCAACCAGAAGGCCGGAGGGCTTCTATTGCCAACAAGACAGGAGCCACACAGCCACCGCCCGATGAAAGAAGCCTGGGGTTCAAGACTCTCTGCATGTTTGACCCCCCAAGTTGTTGGTGGGGTCCCTTGAAAAATAAGCTGATAACTAAATATCCTCCTGCTGGAATATCGCTGAATCAGTGTAATATGGGTGGAATCAGGCAGATGAAGAGGTGCGATTTCCCTGCAGCGCCCACATGGGGCCACATAATGTTTCCACAACTTGCTCATGGCTATCACGGCTTGCCTGGTAATGCAGGGCAGGAGGGGGTCCTTCCAGGGATAGAGACAATCTTGCGCTGCTCTCCACTCTGTTTAGGATGACAGTCCCCTCTAGATTAGCTCCCAATTCCTTCAGCCACGCCACAAAGCACCCCAGCGAGGCTGAATTTGTTTCTTTACCGCATCAGGCTTCTCTCTCATCACTGTTGCTGCTGAGTGTGAAAATTAGGATCTGCTAGAACGGGAGGAAAATCCTTACAGGCCGCACTACCTCCAAGCAGGAACTTTTTCTCCGCCCTGTGGCCTCATTACTACAAGGCACTCACCGTTTCAGGTGAACACGTAGAATCGGAGAAATATTCTGGGGCCATTCTAGGTTTGGAAATTTGGTTTTTTTTGTATAAAAAATACCAAAAAAGAGGACAAGCGGGTCAGGCCGCATTGTTTTGAATTTGCTTTTTGTTTCAAACCTTTTGCAGAGAATTAAAACTTGAAGAGGAGCAAGTGGGAGGCAATGGTACAGCGGGTGCCGAGGGAAGGCCTGTCAGAGCTGTCCCTGCAAAAGGAGCTATGGCAGGTGGCGAGCTGTGATGCCACCCGGTGAGTTTGTCAGGCTGTCTGCTGGTGTTTTGAATCCTTCGAGCCTGGTGTAGAGACACGAGTTGCCACCCGCTTGTCAGGGAATGGGCTGACTAAGGCAGTTGAATGCAAAGACATGGCCCATGTGTGCCCGGCTGGCATGGTGGGATTTCCAAAGTGGAATCCGGTGGAGAGCAGGAGGAATAATCCCGGGTGGAAAGAGAAAGGAAAGCGAAAGAAAAGGTATGATGAAGTAACAAGGACCCACCGAATATTTGAACTCAGATCGCTGGAAATTTCAGAGTCCAGATTGCTAACCATTACACCAGGAACCCTTGTGGGTCCCCCCTGTCAACCCTGTTTTGGGAAGGGTGCCAGAGGGAACTCTATAGCAAGACGGAGTGTCTCCATCTTCTGTGGTCGGCTAACCACCGAGCGAAGTGAAAGAGTATTGGGTGTTTGTGTGCATTTTGCCTGTTGTTGGGTGAAATAAGGTGTGCTTAAGAATGGTGTGTTGTTGTGGCGTTGGGTTGATGCAAGAAGATGTAGCAGGTTTGTGAATAAGAGGTAGGAGAAATGCCGTGTTAACCATCGGCATGTGGCGTTGACCTCAGGAAAGGAAACTGGCTAGACGGCAAACCTTCCCTGTAAGTGCCTGAGATGGAGGCTTGCTGGTTACCCCCTTTAAGCAGTGAGAACGGCTGTGCAGCATAGCATTCCTCGTTAGTATAGTGGTGTATCCCCGCCTGTCACGCGGGGGAGACCCGGGGATCGATTCCCCGACGTGAGGCTAGCCTTCTTTTTGCGTCTAATCATAGTTGCACTTAGAAACGTCAATGGAATGTGTTTTCTATACACCTAGGACACTCGCCTCACTGACAGTTTGACGTCACAGTCTAGAAAACCATGTGGATATACTCAAAGGGCTGAAGTTCAATCATTTCTTGTAGCCCATTCTGGGGGGGGGGGGGGCGGGGGGGGGGGGGGGGGGGGGGGGGGGGGGGGGGGGGGGGGGTCGGGGGGGGGGGGGGGGGGGGGGGGGGGAAAATGGTTGGGGCTCTCATCTTTCATTTGACAGCCGACCTCCGTTAGCACACAGGTCGGAGTCGTCTGATAGACCTAAAGCCTGCAACCAGCCCTCATGGTAGCGTGCCGAGCGGTCTAAGGCCGCTGGAATAAAGGCTCCAGTCTCTTCGGGGGCGTGGGTTCGAATCCCACCGCTGCCTAGTCACAACCCTTTTGTCTCACTTGCTCTTCCAGATCCCTCATCTTCCACCATGATCAGCCCACTTTATTGAACAACAATGCATCATTCCTTGAATAGCTCACAACACCGAAAGAGGTGTTATCAGGACCGGCATGCATGGGTGAACCAAGAGTTTTTGTGGGATTCCCAAAAGCCCTCTTCATACCCTTACCCATTGCCACCATAAACCATTGTCCCTTTCATCTCAATTTGTCTCTGTGCATCCAAGGAGAAGGTGAAAAGAGATCTGACTTGAAAACCTTCTCTATGTGTTAACTGTCCGCTGTAAAGCTCTGTTAGTCATGGCATCTTCCCCTTACCTTTAAGAGGAGACGACAGGCTCCTTAGACTGGAGAAGTCAGGAAACGGCTGTGGGTTGCTTGGTGGCCAAGCGAGCAACCAAAGGCCGAGGCTCTATGCAACGGAAACGGAGCCACACAGCCACTCCCGATGAAAGAAGGCCATGGGTTCAGGACGTCTCTGCTTTTGACTCCGCCCCAGTTGTTGTGGGGTCCTTGATAAGAAATAAGCTGATAATCTAAATATCCTCCTGCTGGATTCGCTGATCAGCTGTACAATGGTTGGGAAATCTGGCAGAAAGAGTGAGATTTCCCTGGCAGGTGCCACCAAGGTGCAAAATGAAGGTTTCCACACCTCATGGCGATCAACCGGCTTGCCTGTGTAATGCAGGGCATGAGGGGTCATCCCAGGGATAGAGAAAATCTTTGGGCTCGCTCTCCACTCTTGTTTAGGGATTACAGTCCCCTCCTAGATTAGCTCCAATTCCTTCACCATGCACAAGCTCCCAGCTGGCTGAATTTGTTTCTTTTCGCTCAAATGCTCTCTCTCCTCACATGTTGCTGCTGAGTGTGAAAATTAGTAGCTGCAGAACGGGAGGACGAATCCTTAGGCGCACTACCCTCCCAAGCAGGACTTTTTCCTACCGCCCTGTGGCCCTCAGTACTGACAAGGCACTCACCGTTTCAGTGGAACAAGTAGATCGGTAGAAATTTTCTGGGGCCATTCATGGTTTGGAAATTAGTTTTTTTTTTGTAATAAAAAATACCCTAAAAAGAGGAAAGCGGGTAAGGCCGCATTGTTATGAATTTGCGTTTTGTTCAAACCTTTTTTGCAAGAATTGAAACTTGAAGAGTAGAAAGTGGGAGGCAATGGTACACGCGGGTGCCGTGGAGGTCCTGTCAGAGCTGTCCCTGCAAAAGGTAAGCTGATGGCAAGTGGCGAGCTGTGATGCAAACCCGTTGAGGTTGTCAGGCTGTCTGCTGCTTGGTGGTTTTGAATCTCGAGCCTGGTGTGAGCCACGAGTTGCCATCCAGGCTTGTCCAGGGAAGGGCAGACTAAGGCAGATGAATGCAAAGACATGGCCCATAGTTGTTCGGCTGGCATGGTGGGATTCCAAAGCTGGAATCCGGTGAAGCAGGTGGAATAATCATGCCGTGGTGGAAATAGAAAGGAAAGCAAAAGAAAAGGAATGAAAAGTAATCTGTCCCCACTGAGATTTGAACTCAGATCACTGGATTCCAGAGTCCAGAAGTGCTAACCATTACACCATGTAGCCTTGTTGGGTCACCCCGCTAGTCCACCCTGTCACCCTGTTTTGGGAAGGTGCCAGAGGAACTTCTATAGCAAGAACGGGTGTCTCCAGCTTCTGTGAGGCGGCCAACCCCGAGCACAGAGAGAGTATGGGTGTTTTTTGTGTATTTTGCCTGTTTGTTAGGCTTGAAATTAGGTGTGCCTTATAGAAATGGTGTGTTGTGTTGGCGTTGTGATGCAGAGGATGTGAGCAGGTTTGAATAAGAAGTAGGAGAAATGCATGTTAACCATGGCATGTGGCTTGACTCAGAAAGGAAACTGGCTAGACGGCACCTTCCCCTGTAAGTGCCTGAGATGGAGGCTTGCTGTATAGCCCATAAAGCAAGACGTGAGAACCGGCCTGTGAAGCATAGCATTTCCTCGTTAGTATAGTGGTGAGTATCCCCGCCTTCACACGGGAGATCGGGGTTTGAATGCCCAGCCGGGAAGGCTACTTTCTTTTGCCGTTTATTCATAGTTGCACTTAGAAACGTCAATGGAATGTGTTTTCTATACACCTAGAGAAACTGCTCGACTGTTCAGCATTATGAATCACAGTCTAGAAAACCAAGGAAGTTCAATCATTTCTTGTATGCCCATGCTGGGGAAATGGTTTGGGGCGCTCTCAGCTTCTTTGACAGCCGACCCTCCGTTAGCACACGCAGGTCGGAGTCGGCTGATAGACTCAAGCCTGCCACCCAGCCTCATGGTAGCGAGGGCCTGAGCGGTCCCTAAGCGCTGGATTAAGGCTCCAGATCTCTCGGGGGCGTGGTTCAAATCCCACCGCAGCCATCACAAACCTTTTTGTCTCACTTGCTCTTCCAGATCCCTTCACCTTCCCCACCATGATCAGACCTCACTTTATTGAACAACAATGGCCTGCATTCCGAGAAAGCTCAACAACACCGAAAGAGGTTCAGGACCGGCAGCATGTGGAACCCAAGAGTTTTGGTGTCACCTACAGTCCCTGTTCCGGGGGTGAGGCAATTTCAATTTGCGGTGAGTAGATTGCCCCCCCGTGACATGAAAAGTTTGGATGGCGCGCCCTAGGAGAGAGGTGTACTCGCCCCACCTTAGCTCCAGCCCCACGGAACACCTGGTGTGTGGTAAGCCATACTTCCACCCTCTTCCATACCCTTCCCGTTGCTACCATAACATATCCTTTGTCCTTTCATCTCAATTTTCTCTGTTCTCCAAGGAAAGGTGAAAAGAGACAGACTAGAAAACCTCTCTAAGGTTTTAGCTTGTCCGCCTGTAAAGCGCTGTTGTAGTCTGGCTCCTTTAAGAGACGACAGGGCTCCTTAGTAGCTGGAATGTCAGGAAAGCGGCTGTGGTGTGCTGGGTGCAAGCGAGCAACCAGAAGGCCGGAGGCTCTATTGGCAACGGAAACGAGCCACACAGCGCACCCCCAGATGAAGAAGCCAGTGGTTTCAAGGACGTCTCTGCTTTTGACCCGCCCCAGTTGTTGGTGGGGTCCCTTGAAAAATAAGCTGATAACTAAATATCCTCCTGCTGGGATATCGCTGATCAGTTGTACTATGGTGGGAAATCTGGCAGTAAGAGTGAGATTTCCCTGCAGCGCCACCAAGGGGCAAATGAAGGTTTCCACACTGCTCATGGCGATCAACGGCTTGTCTGTGTAATGCAGGGCAGGAGGGGTCCTCCAGGGATAGAGACAATCTTTGGCGCTGCTCTCCACTCTGTTTAGGGGATGACAGTCCCCTCTAGATTAGCTCCCAATTCCTTCAGCCACGCCACAAGCTCCCCAGCTGGCTGAATTTGTTTCTTTTCGCTCAAGCTCTCTCTCTCACTTGTTGCTGCTGAGTGTGAAAATTAGGAGCTGCTGAACGGGAGGAAGAATCCTTAGGCCGCACTACCTCCCAAGCAGGACTTTTTCTCCGCCCTGTGGCCTCAGTACTACTAGGCACTCACCGTTTCAGGTGGAACACGTAGATCGGTAGAAATATTCTGGGGCCATTCTAGGTTTGGAAATTTGTTTTTTTTGTATAAAAAATACCAAAAAAGAGGAAAAGCGGGTAGGCCGCATTGTTTTGAATTTGCGTTTTGTTCAAACCTTTTGCAAGAATTAAAACTTGAAGAGGAGAAAGTGGGAGGCAATGGTACAGCGGGTGCCGTGGAAGGCCTGTCAGAGCTGTCCCTGCAAAAGGTAGCTATGGGCAGGTGGCGAGCTGTGATGCACCGGTGAGGTTGTCAGGCTGTCTGCTTGGTGGTTTTGAATCCTCGAGCCTGGTGTGAGACACGAGTTGCCATCCGGCTTGTCAGGGAAGGGCTGACTAAGGCAGTTGAATGCAAAGACATGGCCCATGTGGTCGGCTGGCATGGTGGGATTCCAAAGCTGGAATCCGGTGGAAGCAGGTGGAATAATCCCGTGGTGGAAAGAGAAAGGAAAGCAAAGAAAAGGTATGAAAAGTATCAGGTTCACTGAGGATTTGTGAAAGTCAGATCGATGGGTATTCAGAGTCCAGAGTGCTAACCATTACAACCTCATGCGATGCCCTTGTTCGGGTCACCCCTTGCTTAGTCACACCCCTGTCACCATGTTTGGGGGAAGGTAGCCAGAGCGAAGTTCTATAAGCAAGACGGGGTGGTCCATGCCAGCTTATACGTGCTGCTGGCACCGCAACCCCAGATCGAGAACTACGCTGAGAGTATTGGGTGTTTGTGTGTATTTTGACCCTGTTGTTAGGGTGTGTGTATTATCAGGTGTGCCTTAAGGAATGGTGTGTTGCTGTTGGCGTGTTTGGGGGTTGATGCTGAAGGATGTAGAGGGTTTAATAGAACGGTAGGAGAAATGCGCATGTTAACCTGGCATGTGGCAGTTGACTCAGCGAAAAGGACAAACTGGGTCTAGACGGACACTTCCACCTGTATGTGCCCTGAGATGAGAGGACTTGCTTGGTTAGCCCTTTGTAAGAGGTGAGAACCTGCTTGTGCCAGCATAGCAGTTCCTCGTTAGTTATAAGTGTGTGAGTATCCCAGCCTGTACCGCGGGGGAGTCCGGGGTTTCGGACTTCCCCGACGGGGAGGCTAGCCATATTTTGACGTCTATTTCACTAGGCTGACAGCTTAGAAACGTCGTAATGGAAGTGTTTTCTATACACATAGACACTCTGCTCCACTGTTCAGATTTGACTCACAGTCTAGAAAACCATGTGGATATACCCAAAGGTCTGAAATTCAACCATTTCTTGTAGCCCATGCTGGGGAAAATGATTGGCGCTCTCAGCTTCTTTTGACAGCCGACCTCCGTTAGCACACAGGTCGGAGTGTCTGATAGACTCAAGCCGGCCCCCCAGCCTCATGGTAGCTGCGAGCGGTTCTAAGGCGCTGGATTTAGGCTCCAGTCTCTCGGGGGGTGGGTTCGAATCCCACTGCTGCCAGTCACAACCTTTTTTGTCTCACTTGCTCTTCCAGATCCCTTCACCTTCCCACCATGATTAGCCCACTTTATTGAAAAAACAATGGCCTGCATTCCTGAGAAGCTCACAACACCGAAAGAGGTGTTCAGGACCGGCAGCATGGTTAAACCAAGAGTTTTGGTTCACCCACAGTCCTGTTCGGTGAGGCATTTAATTTGCGGTGATTAGATTGACCCCCCCTGACATGAAAAGTTGGATGGCGCCCTAGGAAAAGTGGTTACTCACCCACCTTAGCTCCCAGCCCCACGGCTCCCTGGGTGTTGGAAAAGCCATACTTCCACCCTCTATACGGTATGAGATAGGGACAGGACGGCTCTTGCGCGCTCTTCCCATTGCCACCATAATCCTTTGTCCTTTCATCTCAAATTTGTCTCTGTGCTTCCAAGGAGAAGGTGAAAAGAGACTGACTTGAAAACCTTCTCTATGAAATTAGCTGTCCGCTGTAAAGCGCTTTTGTAGTCTGGCACCTTTAAGAGATGACAGGCTCCTTATTTAGCTGCAGAAGTCAGGAAACGGCTGTGGGTGTGCTTGGGTGCCAAGCGAGCAACCAGAAGGCCGGAGGGCTCTGTAGCAATGGAAACGGAGCCACACAGCCACCCCGATAAAGAAGCCGTGGGGTTCAAGGACGTCTCTGCTTTCACCCCCCCAGTTGTTGGGGGGGGTCCCTTGAAAAATAAGCTGGTAACTAAATATCCTCCCTGCTGGGTATCGCTGATCAGCTGTACTATGGTGGGAAATCTGGCATAAGAGTGAGATTTCCCTGCAGCGCCCCCAAGGGGCAAATGAAGGGTTTCCACACTGCTCTTGGGGGCGATCAAGGCTTGCCTGTGGCGTGCAGGGCAGGAGGGGGCCTCCATGGAAAGAGACAATCATTGGCGCTGCTCTCACACTCTGTTTAGGGGATGACAGTCCCCTCTAGATTAGCTCCCAATTCCTTCACCAACGCCACAAGCTTCCCCAGCTGGCTGAATTTGTTTCTTTTCGCTCAAGCTCTGCTCTCATTTGTTGCTGCTGATGTGAAAATTAGGAGCTGCTTTAACGGAGGAAGAATTCCTAGGCCGCAACTACCTCCCAAGAGACTTTTCCTCCGCCCGTGGCCTCAGTACTTAGCACCCCATTTCAGGTGGAACACGTAGATCGGTAGAAATATTCTGGGGCAATCTAGTTTGGAAAATTGTTTTTTTTTGTATAAAAAAACAAAAAAGAGGAAAAGGGTAGGCCGCATTGTTTGAATTTGCGTTTTGTTCAAAACCTTTTTCAAGAAATTTAAAGTGAAGAGGAAAAGGGGAGGCAATGGTACGCGGTGCCATGGAAGAGGCCTGTCAGGGGCGGCCCTGCAAAGTTAGCAATGGAGGTGGCGAGCGTGATGCAACCGGTGAGGTTTTCAGGCGGGCTGCTGGTGGATTGAATCCTCGAGCCGGTGTGAGACACGAGTTGCCATCCAGCTGCAGGGAAGGCTGACTAAGGGAGTTGAATGCAAAGACATGGCCCTGTGGTCGGCTGGCATGGTGGGATTCCAAAGCTGGAATCCGGTGGAAGCAGGTGGAATAATCCGTGGGGGAAAGAGAAAGGAAAGCAAAGAAAAGGTATGAAAAATTTTCAAAGGGCCCACCGAGATTTGAACTCGGATCGCTGGATTCAGAGTCCAGAGTGCTAACCATTACACCATGGAACCCTTCTTGGCTTGTTGGGTCACCCATGCTAGTCCACCCTGACACCCTGTTTGGGAGTGCCAGAGGGGAAATTTT